>CAIGRN010039086.1:0-22298 GCA_903798345.1 Fraxinus anomala
CTTTTGGATACTACCCAAAAGGCCTCATACCAATAGAGTATTGTCCTACACTTATAAACCCATCATATTTTCCATGTCTAGTCGATGTGGGACTTCTTTTTACTTCCAACAAAAGCTTATAAAGAATTTTCACTTTTTGCTTAAAATCATAATTGTAACATAAATAGTGTCACCATCGTTCTATATCATCATCACTAAATGTCTTGATGCTTTGTAGTGAAAACATTCTTACACAATGCATTATGCTACTCATCCTCAATTTAATCAAGTGTTTGTTGCTTGACATGTCATATACAAAATAATATTAAACCTTTTGATCGACCAAATTAAACTTTTATATTCGAGCGTGGCCGTGCAAAGCCAACACATTCAGGTTGATACTTTTAGATGAGACGAGTTCAAGAGAAGGAGAAAAATCAAATAATATTACTTATCCAAATGAAAAACAAGAATATACCTTATTAAAATTAAAAACAACTTTTTATTGGATTAAACTTTTCGCATGAAACATAAAACAAGACATACAGTATTGAGACAGTATTAAATCAAATCACTAATCAGCACAAACTGGCAATAGATGCCTTATTGACTCGAAAACATGCGGCATATATAAAGCTAAAGAACAAAGTTGCTTTTATGATATTCAACACAATATCCGTACTGAGTAGGAAATTAGTGACAATGTGGCCAATGTTTGCAGCGCTTTGGTTTGTACGGCTTGTGTCCATCTCCATTTTCATTTGTATTAGTTATCTCAGTTTCTCCAGATTTAGTCTGAGTCTCGGCTTGATGAGTCTCATCCCCGTGGACACCCTCTTTACAGTGTGGATAGTGGCAGTGCCCTCCGCCTCCGCCGCCCCATCCGCCTCCGCCGCCCCCGTATCCGCCTCCGCCGCCCCCCCATCCGCCGCCTCCATGGTGGTCCACTTGCGCACCACCCTCTTCAAAAATGTACAGTTAAGCAACATCAGTGTAATTGCTTAAGAAGAAAATCTATATATAATTAGGGTAAAGTAATTTTGTATTTTTTTCTGAACAGTACTTGAAAAGGCATATATTTCATTTAGAGTATGATTGTTATGCATTGTTACATGGGACAGATACTATAATAAAAATCATAACTTCATTTTCTTCTTCAACAATGAAAGATTCTATCTAATCTACAAAATATGAGAGAGAGAGAGAGAGAGAGAGAGAGAGAGAGAGAGAGATTGGTAAACAATACTCACGAGTTTGGGCAACCCCAGGCTCATTATCAGCAGAAGCTTTGGAAGAGAACACAAGAACTACAGTAAAGAGAAGGCTGAGAAAAAGCGTAGTCTTGAAGTGAGCCATTTTTCTGAAGTAGAGGCAATTATGCTTCAAGATTGGATGAAAAGCTCAGTGTGAATCTCACCATAATTTATAGGACAAGGTTGTAGATACAGACTAGAAATGCTGACCATTTCATCCTAACATAAAAATTCTAGCACACGAAGGAATTTAACTATTTTTGTTGGTAATCATTTATTTATCATTGAATCCATTACCCAAAAGTTTTATTTTATTTTTAAATATATTGATGTAGCAAGATTCAAATAATTATTATTTTCTTTTAATACAGTGATGGTACTTAATTATAAAAATTCAAAATGTGTTTTTATAATTTATCTGTGACGAATGGAACCTAGCTATATAGAAAAGTTCGACTTTCATTAGCGTTTTTCAAAATTTTACGTAATGGTTATACGATCAAAACGATTCAAATTTTCAACCCATTTTAATTATGTATTTTTATTTCACGAATTTTTGCAAAAAGATATATATTATGTTAAGTTTTAAAAGTCTAGGCGTCGTTAATTTTATTTCTAAAATCATTTTAATTATTATATGATCATAAATAAGTATTTTAATAAGACCAATATTTTTCCCAATTAGGAGAACACCCTAATACATTTCCCCAATGTTGTCCTAAACATAAGAATAGTTCAATTAATTAATTATAGTGTAATTATAGTCTATAACTTGACAAAGTGAGTTTGGATGGACTCAAACGAAAACAAAGATAGATTTGAGATGGGAACCGGATAAGCCATCATAATCATGTCATTATCTCCCATCCATTTGAGACATTTTGTTGTAATGCAATCATCTTCCTTGTCTAATTCAATAGCTTGTGCAACTAACAATCTGTTTGACTGGGTTTCTATTTTTGCTTCTATTTCATGTAGAAGAGTCTTCTCATGAAATTATATTAAGTCTGATTTCATTAAAAGTTTTTAGTTAAATAGAGCACATTTAAAAAATTATCAAAATATATTCTGAAACAACAATTTAATCTTACCCAGGAGTAACTTTTTGACTTTTCTAAAGTCCTACCAAACGAATCCTAATTTCCTATAAGAAAAGCTGCAAAATATGTGTACAAATACTGCATCTTCCATCTACCTATGGGCTCTATATTTGTCAATTTTCCTTCATTAAATAACAATGTTAAATCTTTATAAGAGATGTAGATTTGTGATAATTGATAAAATCAATCACAAACACAATCCTAATAACTATCTGTATTAGTACTCTCAATTTATTTAGATTCCGTCTCAGACTCAATTTCAGTCTCGATTGATGAGTTTCATCGCCACGAGCACCCTCTTTGCAGTGTGGATAATAGCAGCGATCTACTTGCACGCCACCCTCTTTAAAATTGTAAGATTTAGCAGTGTCGGTGTAACAAGTATTTATAATGAGAATCTATATATAGGGTTAGATTTCTCGAAAATGGAAACGCAAACTAAACATGAATCCACGACACACAGAAACTTTGTTTCTTTAAAAATAGGATGAGTTGTGGAAATGTTGCATAAAAAACTGTAGTTTATTTTTAAAATTTTAATATTTATTTTGAAAAAGATGTTTAATATTAATTCAAACTCAAATTACTTGTTTTATTGTAGTACATGTTTTAAAGCCTGAAATTACTAAATTTTTAGTTTGCAGCCAAGTAAAAAGCAATACTTGATATGTTATGTCACCGATACTTAGTAGATCATTTCTCTACTTTGTTAACATTAGTTAACATAACGAGACAATAAAATGAACAATGTTTTAACTTGTTTATATTTTCTAATATTGTTCTCTTCTATTTAATTGAGCCACGATGTTAAACTATTTCTATGGTTATGTATGAATATGTCGTAGTAACACGTAGCGTTTACAAGACTCACGCACGCAAGCAAATAGAACGCAACAATACTCACGAAGTTGGGCTACGCCAGGCTTGTTATGAACAGAAGCTCGGGGAGAGATGACAAGAACAACGAAGAGAAGGACGAGAATAAGTAAAGTCTTGAAGTGAGCCATTTTACCTCAAGAGTGTAGAGAAGTGCTCGATAGTATAGGAAATTTTGCTTCAAGATTGGGTGAGAAGCGCAACGTTAATGCCTTCATAATTTACTGCCCTGATTTTGTGAAAATTAAAATCTAGATTAATTTAATCTAAGTTAAAGTCAACAATTCATTTTAACCATATTTTTCGTGAGACCTACAAGTTTTTAACCACACATTTCATCAACTTTTATTACAATTTGCTAACAATCTGGTTTTAATCTCCACAAAAAAGGGGCTAAAATGGCTGACTATTTCAAGCTAGAGTCAAAATCTTACAACATAAAACAATTTTCTTATATACTTTTCTTGAATGAATTCATTTTTTAAAACAAAACTATCTAAGCAGTCAAGGTCAGCGAATCAACGGAGTAAATTTGAAGCTAAATATTCATGAAAATTTAAATGAGTGTTTACAATTTTACTTGGGAGTGTGAGAGAGCTTGCCTTGCTGAAAAATTCAACTTTCGAAATCATTACGTGCTTATTTGGGATAGTTAAAACAATTGCTAAAATTTGATGTTAAAATCAACAATTAATTTTAACCGATACATTTTTTATGTGACACACAACTTTCACCAACTTTTCAACTACATATTTTATCAACTTTTATCAAAATATATTAATTTTTATATAAAAAACTTTGTCAAACAACCTATATACTCGTAATAACTTATCTATGTTGCAAAAAGATATATATTATGTTAAAGTTTTAAAAGTCGAGGCGTCTTTAAGTTTATTTCTAAAATCATTTTAATTATTATAAGATGATAAATAAGTATTTTAATAAGACCAATATTTTTCCCAATTAGGAGAACACCCTAATACATTTCCCCAATGTTGTCCTAAAAATAAGAATAGTTCAATTAATTAATTATAGTTCAACAACTTGACAAAGTGAGTTTGGATGGATTTAAACGAAAACAAAGATAGATTTGAAATGGGAACCAGATAAGCCATCGTAATCATTTCATTATCTCCCATGCAATCATCTTCCTTGTCTAATTCAATAGCTCGCAACTAAGAGTCTGTTTGACATGATTTCTATTTTTGCTTCTACTTCTTGTAGAAAATTCTTCTGACGAAGTTATATTAAGTCAAATTCTATTAAAAGTTTTTAGTCAGATAAAGTACATTTAAAAGATTACCAAAATATGTTCAAAAATAACTTTTTAATCTTACTCGGGACCATCTTTCAACTGTTCTAAAGTCTTACGAAACGAAACCTAATTTCCCGTAAGAAAAGCTCCAAAATATGTGTACAAATACTGCATTTTCCATCTACCAATGGGCTCTATATTTGTCAATTTTCCTTCATTAATTAACTATGTTAAATCTTTATAATAGATTTGTGATAATTGATAAAATCAAACACGAACACAATCCTAATAATAAAAACATGATAACGAATATGAAAAAAAAATTCAAGGGATTCTCTCCCTCGTAATGACTGATAAACTTTGTGATTAGATTTTTTTTTTTTTTTTTATATATATGATAAAAATTAACATTTTGGCTGATTTCCCAGAGTTTTTAATAGGAGTTTACTTTGGAGTGTTCCACTAAACATCCAAATTGAAAGTTAAGTCCTCTACCTTGAACTACAAGAGCTCAACAAGGCTCAAGGAAATATGAATATATGGTAGCTCAGTGATTGAGACCAAGGACAACCTTAGTTTAACTTTTGGATAAATCTCATCAATCATGCTTGGTGTTCATCATGTTGTACACTAAATTTTACACTTTGCCACGTGAAAACACATAATTGACCAGTTTAAAAACAATATAATTTTTTGGTTCAACTATTTGTTGACAAGTTGGGTATATAATATCAACAATGAAGTATACAAAAATGTGTACACATGGCATTTCTCAAATTTTATCGTGAACTTTTGGCAAATTAGTAACTCGATTGCTAAAGTTTCATTTGTCTTAATTGGATCGTCGAACTTTAGTTTAGTTTAACTTTCAAATTCGATCACTGAGCTTTAATTTAGTTTTAAATTTAACTACTCTATCTTCCTTCATCTCCTAAATGGATTAAAAAAATACTTAATTCGTAGTTATGGCATAATGGATCTTCCATGCAATCGTTTCCAGACATGTCAATTTATCACTGCGACACACCATCAAAGTGCTAAACCTTGGGTCTCTTCATGAATAAACACATCCAGTTTTTAAGAGTTTTCACTTCCGTTTTGTGAAAACTCATCAAAGGCTAGTCATATCTGCGAAAAGTATTTAGCAGAGTAAACCCAATACCAATCTCTAACTTAGATGGGATAAATATTTTTTTTAGGACAACGTATATGATACGTGTTTTAAGCTTCCTTGTTTGAGATTGTTTCTAAATCTTCACTTCAAGTTCTTTGATTCGAGTTTTGATTTCATCATCTTTTTCAATGCACCAGTTGAAGCATTAGAATGAAAGAGGGATTTTGATTTGTGATGCCTGACATGCCTACAAAATTCGGCCTGTGCCTGGCCGAGTGTAGTCCGGCAAAGACTATACGAAGTTGGCTAGCCCAGTTGACACCTCTAGATCGAATGATAGAGTTCGAGAGCAAAAGAAAGTTGAAATAATATTTCTTGCCCAAAGAAAGTAACAATAAAAACTATTTTTTATTCAATTAAACAGTTCGCTTGAAGCAAATTACATGACAAGTGTAGTACTGAGAATCAACTAATCAAACCGGAATATATAAACAAGGGATGAGCTTAGCAAACAGTAGCAGTAGATGCTTTATTCACTCTCAAACACACAACATTAAAAGATAAATTTTATTTTACTTTCAACAAAACATCCCTACTAGAAAAGTAGGAAATTATCTCTAACACTGAGGCCAGTGTTTGGGTCCGTATCTTGGTTTTTAGGGTATGTGTCCATCTCCGGATTTAGCCTCATTCTGGGCATCGCCTTCGGAGCCACCATGCCATCCACCGCCTCCACCTCCGCCTCGCCATCCACCTCCTCCACCTCCTCCGCGCCATCCACCTCCTCCGCCTCCTCCGCGCCATCCGCCACCTCCACCGCGCCATCCGCCACCTCCTCCTCGCCATCCGCCACCTCCACCGCGCCATCCACCACCTCCACCGCGCCATCCGTCACCTCCTCCTCCATTCCAGTCATCCTCTTCTGCGTCAACCTCTTCAGATTATGACCCAATTCATATATATTAGTACATGAAAATGCATATTGTTCATTTATTAGATTGAAACATGCAACATTTAAGAGAGAGAGAGCGAGATTGGCGAAGGATACTCACGAGTTTGGGCGACCCCTGCAGGCTCGTTACTAGTAGATGCTTTGGAAGAGATGACAATAACTACAGCAAAGAGAAGACTGAGAATAAACAAAGTCTTGAAGTGAGCCATTTTCTCAAGTAGAGGAAATTATGCTTCAAGATTATGGATGAGAAACTCTGTGTGAGTCAGCCTAATTTATAGGCCAATGTTTCCCAAATATGCTGACTATTTCTATCAATGGTCAAAATCTGACATATATAATAACCCTAATATATGGAAGGAAGTAACCATTTTCTAATTTCTTGATCATCAATTATTAAAATGAAGAGACGTGGGAGTTCGTGTAAATGAGTTTTATCCCCATTTTGATTTGATGGGAATTAAAATTAGATTTTTAGTAAATTTTAATAAAAATTAATTAAATGTGTGGTTGAAAAGTTATGAATCCTCTGAAATATATTGTTAGAATTAATTATTGAGTTTGACTTAGTTAAAATTAAAATTTTAATACCTACCAAACAGAGTTTAATGTCACTTATTATGAAAACTCAAAATAGAGCTTAAAATCTCAAGTCCAGCAATATTGAAAAGAGTTTTAACTTTCGTAACTAGTTGTACTTCGTATATAAGTTCTCTCCTCATAACGAGTTCATCTCTTTATTTCAACACGGTTTATAGTTTTGGTTGTTAAAGTGTTGGACAAATGGTTGTGATAGTTTTAATTTTAATTTATTATAAATTTTACTTGCGAGTGTGAGAGAGCTTGCCTTACTGAAAAATTCAACTTTCAAAATCATTATGTGCTTGTTTGGGATAGTTTAAAAAAATGCTAAAATTTGATGTCAAAATCAACAACTAATTTTAACCGGTACACATTTTATAGGACGCACATCTTTCACCAATTTTTCAACTTCATATTTTATCAACTTTTATCAAAATCTGTTACTTTTTATATAAAAAACTCTGTCAAACCGCCTATATACTCGTAATAACTTATCTATTCATACAATTCATCTTAAGATTTATATATTAAGATGGCTTTATGGTTGGGCTTGTGAAAGTATTGGACAGAGTTTCATACTATCAAAGTTAATCAAATTATAATGTTTTATATTTCATTTTGCACTATTGCAACTCAATCTTAATTGGCAAAAGTTGTGTATTTTGGTAGAACACTTGTTCTTGCTATCAACTTGAATTTACTTATTTTAAATCCGCACACGGTTTATGTATAAATGTTATTTTCATTCAATTTTGTTGTATCGAACATACAGAAAATTGGAGGTAGCATTTTACCAATGTCAATTATGGATTTTATTTTTTTTTGGAACCCTTTTTCTCTGTGTTGGTCTTCTATATGACCAACATAAGACTCGACTTGAGACAATCATCTTCCTTGACTAATTCTATAGCTCGTGCA
Source organism: Fraxinus anomala (assembly GCA_903798345.1). Taxonomy (NCBI): domain Eukaryota; kingdom Viridiplantae; phylum Streptophyta; class Magnoliopsida; order Lamiales; family Oleaceae; genus Fraxinus; species Fraxinus anomala. The sequence goes on from CAIGRN010039086.1 coordinate 8,030, forward strand.
ACTAATTCCTTGTAAGAAAAGGTGCAAAATATGAGTACAATTAGTATTTTATTTTCCATTTACTATGGGCAATACTTGAATGGCACGAGGAATGGAAGGGCATTGATGTTAAGTTTTAAAAATCTAGGCGTCTTTAAGTTTATTTCTAAAATCATTTTAATTATTATAAGATGATAAATAAGTATTTTAATAAGACCAATATTTTTCCCAATTAGGAGAACACCCTAATACATTTCCCTAATGTTGTCCTAAACCTAAGAGTAGTCCAATTAATTAATTATTGTGTACTGCGTCAACAACATGACAAAGTGAATTTGGATGGATTTAAACGAAAACAAAGATATATTTGAAATGGGAACCGGATAAGCCATCATAATCATGTCATTATCTCCCATCCATTTGAGACATTTTGTTGTAATGCGATCATCTTCCTTGTCTAATTCAATAGCTCGCGACTAAGTTTGTTTGACATGATTTCTGTTTTTGCTTCTACTTCTTGTAGAAGATTCTTCTGATGAAGTTATATTAAGTCAAATTCCATTAAAAGTTTTTAATCAGATAAAGCACATTTAAAAAATTATTAAAATATGTTCAAAAATAATGTTTTAATCTTGCTCAGGAGCAACTTTTGACTTTTCTAAAATCCTACCAAACAAACCCAATTTCCTGTAAGAAAAGCTGCAAAATATTTGTACAAATACTGCATTTTCCATCTACCTATGGGCTCTATAGTTGTCAATTTTCCTTCATTAATCAACTATGTTAAATTTTTATAAGAGATGTAGATTTGTGATAATTGATAAAATCAAGCGTGAACACAATCATAATAACTATGAACTACTACGGAAAAAACATGTTAACTAATATGAAAAAATTTCAAGGGATTCTCTCCCTCATAATCACTGATAAATTTTGTGATTAGATTTTTTTCTATATGATAAAAATAAACATTTTGGCTGATTTCACAGAGTTTTTAATAGGAGTTTAATTTGGAGTGTTCCACTAAACATCCAAATAGAAAGTTTTAAGTCCTCTACCTTGAACTACAAGAGCTCAACAAGGCTCAAGGAAATATGACTATATGGTAGCTCAGGGATAGAGACCAAGGACAACCCTAGCTAGTTCTACTTTTCGATAAATCTCATCAATCATGCTTGGTGTACATCATATTGTACACTAAATTTTACACTTTGTCACATGACAACACATCATTGGCCAGTTTAAAAACAACATAATTTTTTGGTTCAACCATTTGTTGACAAGTTGGATAATATCAACAATGATGTATACAAAAAGGTGTACAAATAACATTTCTCAAATTTAATTGTCAGTCACTGAACTTTCGACAAAATTGTAACTCGATCGCTAAAGTCTCATTTGTCTTAATTGGATCGTCGAACTTTAGTTTAGTTTAACTTTCAAACCCAATCACTGATCTTTAATTTAGTTTCAAATTTAACTACTCTATCATCCTTCATCTCCAAAATGGAAAAAAAAAATACTTAATTCGTAGTCATAGCATAATGGATTTTCCATGCAATTGTTTCTAGACATGTCAATTTATCACTGCGACACACCATCAAAGTGCTAAACCTTGTGTCTCTTCATGAATAAACACATCCAGTTTTTAAGAGTTTTCACTTCCGTTTTGTGAAAACTCATCAAAGGCTAGTCATATCCGTGAAAAGTATTTAGTGGAGTAAGCTAATACCAACCTCTAACTTAGATGGGATAAATATCGTTTTTAGGACAACGTATTGTAAGACATAAATTACATACCTCCAGCTATGTTATCCAAGATCTAACTTAAAAATCTGCAGTAGAAATGAGTCATTAAAGCACCAAACGTCTTCTAACAAATTCCCACTTAATAACCCCTTTTAACTTGATGAAAAATAAATACAGGACTTTCAATATTAAGAGAGAAAATCTGCAGTTATTTTTCCACACAAGTTTGGCTAGGACCCTTGGCATATATATAAAGACAATCACTACAACTTCCATCCATCATGGAAGTAGGTAGTTTTTTCTTGCAATAACTTCCCTCCAATAACCAAACAGGAAGTTATCTAGGTGGTTAATTAACCCACCATTTAAACTTTAAATTTATTTGACTTTATATTGACCATGTGGGCCACAAACGATTTAAGACATAAATTACATACCTTCAGCCATGTTATCTAAGATCTAATTGAAAAGTCTGCAGTAGAAATGAGTCCTTAAAGCACCAAACGTCTTCTAGCCAATACCCACTCAATAATCCCTTTTGACTTGATAGAAAATAAACACAGGACTTTCAATATTAAGAGAGAAAATATGTAGGGATTTTTCCACACGAGTTTAGCTAGGGAACCTTGGCATATATAAAGACAACCACTACAACTTCCATCCATCATGGAAGTAGGTGATTTGTTTCCTGCAAGAACTTCCCTCCAATAACCAAATAGGAAGTTATCTAGGCAGTTAATTAACCCACCATTTAAACTTTAAATTTATTTGACTTTATATTGATCATGTGAGTCACAAACGGTTTACATTCTCCCAATTGGTCCACATGTTCAATAGTTAACTTCAAGTGGGTACTTAATATGGCCATTTGCTGAACTGCCAATAACCTACTCAAATAGAAATTCACAATACTTGAATCACGGCAGTCCTATTTTAATAATCAAACATTTCCTTCCATGTATTACAAGTATGATCACCTCTAAAGAATATTTTACTTTATGAATGAACTTCATATAAGTCATTCAGGGTCCAAACTATAATAACCACAATGGATATCCAAATTACAAACATTAAGTGCACTAATAACATTGTTTCAAAATAAAAACAGCAATCTTAAAACCAAACATCAGAGTATCATACCGAGCACGCAAGTCCCATATTTTCAACATGAGCTTTATAAACTTTAGCCGGCAAGCCCTTATACGACTCTGACAACATGAGCTTTATATGTCTTGATATGCTCAATGGCCACTGCATTTCTCCTTATACGACTCTGACAACTAGATACTTTATGTCGATATGTTTGCTTCGGCTTCCACTTTTGTTATTTCTTGAAAAGAAATTTTCAGCCGAATTATCGCAATAAATTTTCAAAGGTTTTTCTATATTATCGACAACTCTGAAGCCTTTGACAAAATTTATCAACCATAATGCCTATGTTGTAGTTTCATAGCAACCAATGAATTCTGCTTCCATAGTAGACGATGCAATTATAGTCTGCTTGCTGCTTCTCCAAGATACAGCTCCTCCAGCTAGAAGAAGAAGTAGACTTTCTTGTGTCTACACATCCCTCAAAATCTGAATTTGTATATCCAACAACTTCAAGATTGTCGGAATGCTTGTATGTAAGTCTATAATCTTTGATTCCTTGTAGATACCTCATCACTTTCTTGGCAGCCTTCCAATGTTTTATACCCGGATTGCTTTGATATCTACCTAGTACACCAACCGCAAATGCAATATCGGGTCTAGTGCAGACTTGTGCATACATCAAACTGCCAACAACGGAAGCATATGGTATAGAAGCCATGTGTTCTCTTTCCAATTGATTTAGTGCACATTGATTCTGACTGAATTTATCACCTTTAACGATGGGTGCTACACTTAATGCACAGTCTTTCATCTTGAATCTTTTCAAAACCTTTTCAACGTAGGCCTTTTGAGACAATCCTAATGACCTTTTAGATCTGTCTCTGTGAATCTCTATGCCAATGACACAAGAGGCTTCACACATATCCTTCATTTCAAATTTTTGGCTAAGAAATTTTTTTGTGTCATGTAGCAACCCCAAACCACTACTTGCAAGTTAAATATCATCAATATATAGGACTAGAAAAATGTATTTGCTCCCACTGACTTTAAGATATATACATTGGTCAATGATATTTTCTATAAAATCATATGAAGTAACAACATTGTGAAACTTCAAATACCACTGACGGGAAGCCTGTTTTAGCCCATATATAGATTTCCTTAATTTGCAAACCATGTGATTACCTTTATCACTAGTAAATCCTTCAGGTTGTTTCATGTATACGTTTTCTTCAAAATCCCCATTTAAGAATATTGTTTTCACATCCATCTAATGTAGCTCCAGATCAAAATGAGCTACTAAAGCTATTATAATTCTAAATGAATCTTTCTTAGAAATTGGAGAAAATATTTCATGGTAATCGATGCCCTCCTTTTGAGTGAAACCTTTAGCTACAAGTCCGGCCTTATATCGTTCTATAGTGCCAGATGCATTTCTTTTGGTTTTATAGACCCATTTACAACCAACGGTTGTATATCCATCTGGCAATTCAACGAGATCCCAAACATGATTTTTAGCCATAGATTCCATTTATTCCTTCATGGCATCATACCAAAAACTTGAGTTTTCCCCCTTCAACGGCTTGTGAAAACGAGTTAGGATCATTGTCAAGTCCAACACATATATCGGACTCTTGAAGATATACAACATAATCGCTAGAAATTTTTGGTTTCCTTATTCTTGAGGATCTCCTTATACCTACTATCTCATCTTGAGCTTGCATATTTTGAGTAGTAATAGGTTCAGCATCGAGTGGGGATTCTCGTTCTGCGTTTTCCTCATGCAGTAACTATTATTCTGGAGTTGGTTCATTTCCTGTTGTAATTGAGTTCTTTCTTTCAAAAGGAATCAATATGCCATGATTGGAAGATGACCCAATAGATTCTTTCATTTCCTGAAAATCAATATTTCTAGGAAACTCACTCCCACTCACTTCATGATCCTCTAGAAATTTTGCATTTCTAGCTTCGACAATTCTTGGAGTATGCGAAGGACAATAGAATATATAGCCCTTGGAGTTCACTGGATAGCCTATGAAAAATCCACTAACTATCCTAGGATCCAATTTCTTTATATGAGGATTGTAAACCCTCACTTCAACTGGACAACCCCAAATGTGTATATGTCTCAAACTAGGTTTCCATCCGTTCTAAATTTCAAATGGTGTTTTAGGAACTGCTTTAGATGGAACACCGTTTAAGATATACACTGTAGTTTTTAAGGCTTCACTCCATAAATGCAAAGAAAGACTTGAATTGCTCATCATACTCCTAACCATATCCATTAAGGTCCTATTTCTTTTTTCAGCTACACCATTTTGTTGAGGTATACCTTGCATCGTATATTGTGCTATGATACCTTGTTCTGCTAAAAACTTAGCAAACAGACCTGTCATTTGTTTCATTTCTGTGTACCGTCCATGATATTCTCCACCCCTGTCTGACCTTATAATTTTGATTTTTCTTTTCTTTTGTTTCTCTACCTCTGCTTTATAAATCTTGAAAGCATCTAGTGCATCATCCTTATGATTTAGAAGATAGAGATACATTTATCTTGAATGATCATCTATGAATGAGATAAAATATCTCTAGCCATTTAGACAAAGAGTAGGAAAATATCCACAAATATCCATGTGAATAATCTCAAGAATGTCCGAACTCCTTCAGGCACCTTTAGTGGTCTTGTTTGTCTGCTTTCCCTTTATGCAGTCAATACAAGTCCCAAAATCAGTAAAATCAAGAGTTGATAAAACTCCATCATTTACTAATCTTTTAAGTCCCTCTATGGAAATGTGTCTCAATCTCTTGTGCCATAACTTAGAGGAGTTTTCTTTAACAATACAACGCTTGTTGCCAATACTATCACCATGCAGTTCGGTTAAGTTACACTCATAAGTGGGATCCAAAACAAATTTATATAAACTATTAACCAAAACACCATGTCCAACAATAATAGAATTTTGAAATAAGCTAAAACTTCTATGTTCGAAAACAAATTTGAAATCCAAAGGTGCTAGTCTTGAAATAGAAACTAAATTACAATAAAAACTTGGAACATAAAAGGTATTTTTAAGATGCAAATGAAAACTAGAATTTAAAACTAATCTAAATGTTCCCACGCCTTCAACAGTTGAACTCAATTGGTTTCCAGAATAGACTCATTGTTCATTTGGTTGTGGTTTCCTTAGGTCCAGAAAGCCCGACATAGTATCGGCAATGTGAATTGTAGTACCTGAATCAATCCACCATGTATTGTTTGGAATATTAACCAAAAGAGATTCATGACACACTAAAGAAATGAGAATACCTTTATTTTCAATCCATTTCTTAACCAATGCTAATTCAATTTTGTAAATTCAAACCTTCCTGTGGGTAGAGGTTGTTATCACACATTGAATTTACAAGGACTTTAGCAATATCAAATACAAGCATTTTCCATACCTATGGGCCTAGGGAATCTCTTGTTTCGATATTTAATAATTACTTTATCGCAATTAAATCCTTAAGACAACTATTTCCCCGTGGGGCCAAATAATCATCATATTAATTAATTGCACTTTACGAGATGTCGTATATATGACCGAATAATTCGTTATGTGATTTATGTTCACGACATAAAATTATAACTAAAGATGCTTTGGCTAATCTTAAGTTATAATAACATGTCGAAACCTCAAATGGCATCCCTAAAATAAAGATTTTTTAAGGAAATTGATGAACATGTACTAAATCCTTCAATAAAATATTCAACATATTTCTCAATTTAAAAAATATTGTGTGTTATAAATTTTAACTACCACACTATTTATATTTCTTAAAATTCCAATGAAAACAGATTACTGCTTAAACATAGAAATATAAACTATTGTAACATAATCAAAGATATGTTCCAAGTTCAATGCAATTAGTATATAATTAAAATATAATAATTAATGAATTACAACTAATTAATTTGATACCGACATCTTTACTGCTTTGGACAATCTTATTCCATTAAACAATTATATGCCATAACAATTCCAAAGATTTATCGGACATAAAAACAGGTCATGCATGAATTGTACCAATCATTTATTTGTAACATCATTCTAGCAGTCCAATTTAATGGCTTGTTCGGTATTGATTAAAAGTCAATTAAAATTAAAAATATAGTCGTTATTAGGTCCCACTCGTCTAATAAAAGCTAACAATAACTGCTAATTTTTCAATTTTAATCCGATTTTAAGTATCTCCCATTGAAAATTATCAGGCAACACAGTTTCCTAATTATGCAACATAATGCAGAATTGGGTTAGCCACTATAGATGACACGTAATGGAATTTTCTAAGCATTCCTGTTACAAGTTTGAATTTGTACAGTGGTAGAAAAAATTGATTTGCAGTTCACATGAATTTTACAAACCCGTTAGCAAACTAACCATTTAATGGGGCAACTCAAAACATTTGATTTTTCAAATAATGTTGTTAAACACATACTGCTTCAATAAAATACTAATTGCCTCCGTAAACTGTTGTACTCCAGCAAGTAATTGGATTAGTGCGAATTAAGAAAAATTAAAATAGTATGTATCCATGTGCACATGGTCATGCATATTAATTCCAAATAATGATAATTTAAGGTTCTGTATATCTTCAAAATCTGAATAACCAAGCTTGAAGGTGGCTCTGATACCACAATGTAAGACATAAATTACATACCTTCAGCCATGTTATTCAAAATCTAATTAATGTGCAGTAGAAATGAGTCCTTAAAGCACCAAACGTCTTCTAGCCAATACTCACTCAATAACCCCTTTGTAACTTGATGGAAAATAAGCACATGACTTTTAATATTAAGAGAGAAAATCTGCAGAAATTTTTCCACACGAGTTTGGCTAGGGACCCTTGGCATATATATAAAGATAACCACTACAACTTCCATCCATCATGGAAGTATGTGGTTTTTTCCTGCAATAACTTCCCTCCAATAACCAAGCAGGAAGTTATCTAAGCAGTTAATTAACCCACCATTTAAACTTTAAATTTATTTGACTTTATATTGACCATGTGGGCCACAAACGGTTTACACGTATATGATACGTGTTTTAAGCTTCCTTTTTTGAGATTGTTTCTAAATCTTCACTTCAAGTTCTTTGGTTCGAGTTTTGATTTCATCATCTTTTTAAATACACCGGTTGAAGCATTAGAATGAAAGAGGGATTGTGATGCCTTACATGCCTACAAAATTTGGCCTGTGCCTGTGTAGGCCGGCAAAGACTTCACGAAGTTGGCTAGCCCAGTTGACACCTCTAGATCGAACTTTAGTGTTCGATAGCAGGAGAAAGTTGAAATAATATTTCTTGCCCAAAGAAAGTAACAATAAAAACTACTTTTTATTCAATTAAACAGTTTGCTTGAAGCAAATTACATGACAAGTGTAGTACTGAGAATCAACAAATCAAACCGGGATATATAAACAAGGGATGAGCTTATCACACAGTAGCAGTAGATGCCTTATTCACTCTCTTAACACACAACATTAAAAGATAAATTTTATTTTACTTTCAACACAACATCCCTACAAGAAAAGTAGGAAATTATCTAACACTGAGGCCAGTGTTTGCCATGCGGTTGGGTCCGTATCTAGGTTTTTAGGGTATGTCTCCATCTCCGGATTTAGCCTCAGTCTGGGCATCGCCTCCGGCCACATTTTTGCAATATGGGTAACGGCAGCCACGCCATCCACCACCTCCACCGCGCCATCCACCTCCTCCGCCCCATCCACCTCCACCGCGCCATCCACCTCCTCCGCCCCATCCACCGCCCCATCCACCACCACCGCGCCATCCACCACCTCCACCGCGCCATCCACCACCTCCCCCACGCCATCCACCACCTCCCCCACGCCAGTCATCCACTTCCGCGTCAACCTCTTTAAATATATACAATTAGCAGCATCAGTGCATTAATTATTTATGACCCAAATTCATATATATTAGTCCATGAAAATGCATATTGTTCATTTATTAGATTGAAACATGCAACATTTAAGAGAGAGAGAGAGAGAGATTGGTGAAGGATACTCACGAGTTTGGGCGACCCCTGCAGGCTCGTTACCAGCAGAAGCTTTGGAAGAGATGAGAAGAACTACAGCAAAGAGAAGACTGAGAATAAACAAAGTCTTGAAGTGAGCCATTTTCTCAAGTAGAGGAAATTATGCTTCAAGATTATGGATGAGAAACTCAGTGTGAGTCAGCCTAATTTATAGGCCAATATTTCCCAAATATGCTGACTATTTCAATCAATAGTCAAAAATTGACATATATAATAACCCTAATATATGAAAGGAAGTAAATATTTTCTAATTTCTCGATCATCAAATATTAAAATGAAGTAACGTGGGAGTTCCGTTCGTGTAAATGAGTTTTAGCCCCTGTTTGACGGAAATTAAAATTAATTTTTTATTAAATTTTGATAAAAGTTGATTAAAAATGTGATTGAAAAGTTATGGATACTCTGAAATATATTATTAGAATTAATTATTAACTTTGACTTAGTTAAAATTAAATTTGTAATACCTACCAAACAGAGTTTAATGTCACTTGTTATGAAAACTCAAAAGAGAGTTTAAAATCTTAAGTCTACCAATATTGATAAGAGTTAACTTTTGTAACTAGTTGTACTTCGTATATAAGTTCTCTCCTCATAGCGTGCTCATCTCTTTAGATTTATACTTTCAACACGGTTTATAGTTTTGGTTGTGAGAGTATTGGACAAATGGCCGTGATAATTTTAATTTTAATTAATTATAAAAAAATTTAAAGAGAAATAACTTCCATTGAATCAAATTGGCAAGGGCAAAACAAACCACAAAAAACAATGACTATAGTCGTACCAAACTTAAGTTTCTATTTGTCAAACTATAAAAGTTACTAAAAAAGGTCGACGGACGTTGGACACTATGAGAAAAATATTATAATTTTGTCGATATAATTAACTTATTTTTGACGCTGAGATTAAATTTTTGTTTCTTCTTTCTCCAACATCTTAAATATTCCTGAATATCAACATTACACTCGTAACAAATCAAGATACACGATTTGTACAACACGGTAAATTGTTTCATGTGTCCTTCAATTAATTATACTAACTCTCTATAATTCGATAATATATTCAAAGGTCTAGGATTTTCTCAACCATGCATGAGGAGATTACGCACGAAGAATACTCAGTCTAATTTCGATATTTCGTATCAAATGTTTTTATTAATATAAAATATAATTAGAGTGCATTACGAAACCTCAAAGAGTGAAAATGACTAGGGCTGACTTTTGTTCCTAGATTGTACTGACTAGATATGCTGACTAATTAGAGTCAAAATAACACATAAACAATTCTAGCACATTGAAGCAAGTAACTATTTTTTTAATTTCATGATCATCACTAATTAATGGATTAATTATTTAGAGACTCAATCTTTAAATGAAGTGACGAGGAAGATAAGATTATACTCCTATTTAATTTAGATAAAAATTAGATTTTTAGTAAATTTTGATGAAATATGTGATTGAAAAGTTGTAGATCTCATCAGGCCCCTATTTGAGCTCCGTTAAAATGAGATTTTTTTAAAAATTATATTTTGAAATAGTAATTTTTTGGAGAATATATGGTTAAAAATGAGAGAAAAAAAGTTGAGTTTACGTGTAATATTATATTTAAGAGAGAATATGTGGTTGAAAATGAGTTTTGAAAAAAAACAATTTTAACAAAGGCTAAATGTTTAGTTAAAAATGAGTTTGAAAAAAAAAATTGAATTTTAAAAAATGAGGATCAATGAGACTATATATAAGTTAAACAAATTTTAATCAGTGTGTTTATGAAAATAAAAATATGGCATAAAAGTTCTTTCTTTACATTTAAAATTCCAATTATACTAAGGATGCGTTTGGTTGTCAATATTTTTCATCCAAATTCTTAAATTTTGTATTGTTTGATTGACATTTTTTTTCCATGAAAAACATTTTTCTATTTTTGGTTATGTGATCATATTTTTCACAAAATCAAGGAAAATATTTTCTTAAAAGGGGAGTGGGATTTTATTTTTTCAAGGAATTCACTCCCTCTTATCTATTCACTCTCTATCATCTACCCATCAATAAAAAATAGACAAGTATAATATTTTTTATGTTGAAAACTAAATTAATCAAACACATTTAATTAATAATTTTCATACAAATAAGTTATAGACAATTGAATTGCTTAATATTTATTTTCTTTCCATGTAAATTTCATACTCGCAATCAAATACACACTAATATTATTTTAAATTCAACAAATACTATTTTTAAAAAAACACACTCACACACCACCATCGACCATGCAAACAAACAACCACCTCCGATAGTTTCTTAATTTCTTTCTTGTACTTATTCTTTTGTCAAGCTCTTTCCAATGTTGTATACTAAGGGGTTGTGTAACGTTGCTAAATAGTTGGTTAATTCCATAAAAACTTGCAGTGTAAAATTAATAAAAGTTGTAGGTCAAATAAAATAAGTGTTTAAAAATGAAGTTTAACTAACTTTTTGAAAAATAGAAGCTTTATATGTTTTCAAAGAACGTTTATTACCCAACTTTACACAAGTGATTTTGAAGTACCTTGGGCCTCAATTTGGTACATTGTTGGCTTTCATACAAGAAATTTTATACATACAATGCAGGGACAAGTTCCAAAAATATCCATTTAGAAGAAAACTCACCTATACAACTACTAAGGTTAATTCTAAAACCATGTGAATTTTCAATATAATTGGTAATTCATATATAATTTATATTAATGCTATTATAGCGAATTCGGCAGTGATGGTGACGACGTTGGTGTAGATTTGGCAGTCATGGTGTAACATGGTGTGTTACATGTCGTGGTGGCAAAGGTAGTGTAATATAATTTGTTACAAGTGGTGGAGGTAACAACGGTGATGATGTTGGTGTAACATTATATGTTATAAAATGTAAAGCCAGTTTAACGCAATTTGCTACAAATGACGGATGTGTCGACAACGACTGTGGTAGAAACATGTATCGAAAAGTGTGACTTGATAGACAATATTGTGATAAAATGTGTTACAAAATGTAGTATAAACAATTGAAATAAAAAAATAAACAGTATTTTGAGAATTGGAAAAAAGTCTCTCATTCTTTCAAAATTCCCTTTTCTAGCATACATTTTACAATAAAATATTTTACAAGTAAATTTAAATTTTTTTCCTACTTTTTAACCATACATCTATAATATATTAAATATCACATTAGGTGAAAATTATTTTTTGGACGATTATAGTCATATTATAATTCAATTATTTCAATAATACCTTAATTTTCGTTTTTCAATATATATTTAATTTACAAATTGTAATAAATACTATAATTAATTCTCAACTAATTAACATTAACATTAACATTCATTTAATTAATATTAATTAGAATTTCACGTTCACATTCACGTCCATATTATTAATTCCAATATTTTAAAATTTGACCCGACCATCAACCCGAAAAAGAAAAAGGATCACGGGTCAAAAGGTTGAACCAATGTCGAATCGGGATTGAATTGTGATTTTAAAAAAAAATCAAAAATATACATTTACAAAAATTAAAAAAAATAAGTTTAACCAGTTAAAACGGGAACATATCACGAGTTTTTCAAAAACTAATCGGTTTAACGGGTTTTGAGACGAAATTTTAATTACAAGTTTTATAAACCTAACCGGACCGATTTTGGTTCCGATTTCGAGTTTTCCCGATTGAATCGACCTGGGTAATCCGATTTTTAAAACATTGAGTAATTCTTAATTAATTGTCATTCACATTCATTTAATTAATATTAATTAAATTTCGCATTTGAGAATGCAGTTTATTATTAACGTCCATGTATGCTAATTTATCATCCAATTTCACTTAATTGAAAATTAAATTATATTTATTTAATATATATGGTTTAATATTTATTGTCACGTATATATTTATTGGTGTTAATTCTAAATTAACTAACATTCGCATTAATTCACATGTCGTATTTGTTATTCATCTTCATTTATGCATTTAGTTGTAATTCTAATACTCACATCTAAGAATGCATTTCACTATTTATATGCATATATAATAATTAACAGTTATTTTCATGAACTTACACTTCTCTCATATTTAAATCAAAAGGGTAAATGGATGATCAAGTATTACTTTCACAGTACTTATAAAATATTTTAAAATAACGTGCAACGCACGTTCAACTCTAACTAGTTCTCCAAAAACTAATTATTTAAAATAATGTTTTCCAAAAAAAAATGGTAATTATATGAAACCCTACTTTTCAAACTTCAAATTCAAAAATTAGATTTCAAGTTTTAATTTTAAAAAATCAGATATTTTAAATATAGATACATGTTTTTTTATATTAATTAAATATTATTAATAATAATATTATAAAAATTAATGTATATACAAACCCTATCTCTAATTTCTCCACTCTCTCTCTCTCTACAAATCCTCATCTCTCATTCCTGTCACCACCACCGACGCCTGCCGCCGTTAACAGCCCTTCTCTCATATTCTCTGAATCTCTCTTCGAGCCGGCGGTGATGAAACAAACAAATCCTTCAGCTTATGTCTAACAACAATTTCCTTCCCCCTTTCCGACGATTTTATGTCGCCCTGCGACCGTCGGTCCTGAGATCCAACTTCACGGGGGCAGCGGCAGATTTCTTCCATCGCGGCTGAGCAGCATACGACGATATAGTTGTCGATGCACTTAGAGCATAGCGGCGACAACATCCTCGGAGCACAGCGATTTGGACAATCTAATTCTCGGGTGTTGGTGGTGTCGATTTTTGACTGCGATGGTTTGTCGTCGCTCTGTCATCGTCAACCGGGTACACGGTGTTGCTCATTTTGTACGGTGGTTTGAGAGCCGCCGCATCCGATCTACTGTGCGGTGGTTGGGTTCTGTGGTGTGTACTGTACATACGGTGGTGTTGAGGCGTGGTTGTAGCTCTAGCAATGGTGTCGTGGTTTACAGCAGCGCCGACGGTGGTGGTGGTCATTGGTGGTGTTTGTACGACAACGATTATGTGGTTATAACTGTAGTGACGGATCGACAAGATCTAGTGGTTTTTGGTGGTGGTTTTGGAGATGACGGTGTTGTCGTGGTATTTGGGTGGTGGTGATGTTGGTCGTGGTGGTTGTCGTGGAGACGGTGGTAGTGGTCGTGGCGATAGTGCAGAGGTGGTGGGGGTGGTGGATCGGCGGATCTGGTGATTTTGATTTTTTGTGACTAAAAATATAATCTATGATCTTAAAATTCGGTATCCTGTGACTATAAATAATCCGTGACCGACAATTTTGTTATCTGTGATCTAAAAATTTTATAATTTGTGACTGTGAAAAAATCATTGACCAACTAATTTGGAAATCTGTG
>CAIGRN010039088.1:0-10503 GCA_903798345.1 Fraxinus anomala
ATTTTAGATCAGGAAAATTTTCAAACGGGTAAGATCTAAATATTCTAATAACTTAACAGTGCAACGAGAGATATGTCAACTGAAACAGTTTCACTCACGATATATCACAAAAGATAATATTCTGAAAATTTATCAAATGAACAATTTCAAAACACGTAGTAATGAAGAGCAAATAATTCCTAATTTCTAGCACAAGCAATGGTTACCCCTTCACGGTAATCTCAATCCTAATATCATCCCACACGATGACGTGCTAATGTAGAAATTTAAACGGGATTAGCCAATTTACCAGAGCGGACCTATATGTGTCTCCATACATATGCTGAAATTTTCGAGAGATGCAAATTTACTGGCCTAAAGTAATTCAGTAAATATTTTGTAGTTTCGACAGTGAAACTCATCAAGGGCAGAATCGTTCAATTTTCTCTACGAAGTCTGAAACACTAAAACAATAATATTAGTACGTTCAGGAAATTAAAATAAACAAACTACCTGAAGAGAGCTCACCGGAATTAGCCTCCACGCGCCGCCCACATGCTGCTGCCAAAGATTCACGCGTCGCCGTCGAAGCCCATGCTCACCACCACTAGGTGCGTCTGTAGGGAATGGGTCTGCCTTCAGTTTTCCCGTCCGGTCAGTGGTTTGGCCAAAATTTTGAAAAACACGTTCGAAAAATCGCATAGGTTTGCGAGCACCACCACCAAAGATTCACGCGTCGCCCACACGCTACCACCAGAGATTCACGCTTCACCAACGGAGCCCATGCGCACCACCACTAGGTGCGCCTTGATCTTCAGGGAATGGGTCTGCCTTCAATTTTTCCGTCCGATCAATGGTTTGGGCTGGAATTTTGAAAAACACGTTCGAAAAATCACACAGGTCTGCGAGCACCTCTTCTGTTTTCGTCGATTCCGTCGAATTTCAAACCAACTCCGACTCTGATACCATATGTGAGGAGAATCACGCACAACTTTGCACCAAGATCCGGGCTCAGTATTGATCGAACACCACAATTACCAAACCAATCACAAACTATTACCTTCCCCAATTTCTGTAGCCCACAAAGAGCTGAAAAGGTGAAAGAGATTAAAGCCAAAAATATTGAAACCACAAAGGAAAAGGAAGAAGAACAGATTGCCCAACAAGAGCACAAAGTCGAGAGCACAAAGCTAGAAGAGGGATGAATCTATTTTCTCAAGAAAACACACGGCTACAATCACTTTCACACAACCAACAGTAATGGACAAGGGCTTAAATAGGTTAGGTTTAGGTGTGGGCTTTTAGGTCAAATGATAGGCCCAATATGAAAAGAGATAAGTTGGCTAACACCTTAAAGTCATCAAGTCATTTGTGTTGGACCATGAACAACATTAATATGATTAGACTGCTTCAAATAGTCCAAGTGAATTACGTGATGAGTTTAGTCAATTATGGTGTCGAAACATATTCAGTCATTTGATCGAGATCGATTGAATAAAAACAATATTTACATTATCGCCCAGGAAAGTCGTTTGACAACAATTTGCCTAACAACTATTCAAAACAATATTTTAAAAAAAAACATAGCCAACAAGCAGGGGCTACATACAATAAGATTAACGTTAATATATATATATAAAGACAGTAATCAGATGGTGATCTCTAATATTTAAATACTTCATATTCCACTTGTCTTTTGATTAATATAAATTCATTGTCAGTCTTTGCCACCCCCTTTATTTTTTATGTACACGAAACAATGACGGGAAGTTGTGAACGATGACGTACGTGTTTAGCAGAATCTCTCAATAGAGACTATATTATGCACACTATTATATTTAGAGGCAAAATTAACTCTCAAATCAATCTTATCCCTATTATTATACAATTATTAGGTAATGTCGGGATGATATGTGTATTATTTTTTTGGACTTTGACGGTCATGGCGATTGATAGCTATCTCCCATAATATTAATCAATAAATTTTATTTGAAAATAATACGTGTATGTTTAGTACTCAGCATTGATAGAATTGGAGAGTACTAATAGATTAAAAATGAAGTTAAATTTTATTTATCATACTGTTAAGTTGTGTTCAGACTATTTGAGCTCGATCATGTTCCTTTCAACCCAACCCAGGGGTAAAAAGGGATGTCATGGCTACATTTTCTTTATCGACGAAATGACTCGATAAATAAAGCTAAAATTTCAAAAGTTAAAGTTCTATGTTAAGGGTGTGGCCAAAAATTAATTTTGGGGCGTTTAAATATCCGTATCTTATAACTAAAAGACGTCCTTACCAATAAAAGAAAACATTTTAAACTCCTTATTGATATGGTTAAAAATAATATTTTTTAGTAAATTTTAATAAAAGTTAATAAAATGTGTGATTGAAAAGTTTATAAAAGTTATACGTCCCACAAAATGAGTGATTGAAAATAAGTTTAGAACAAAATGAATGTTAAAATATTGGGACCAAATGGGGTTAAATCTTTTATTAACAAATTAATGTGAACGAAGCTCATATAAGGCCAACTTGTGTAGATGAATTGTCGAACAAAACTATGAATTATTTTATTTTTACAAGACACATCGATGTTGCAGTCAATATTAAAAAGAAATAAATTAGTATAACAAATTAAATTAAAAAAATAATCATCCAATAGAAACATCTGTGCATAACGTGTCCATCTTTACCAAGACAATTAGGTCCAATTTAATTAAGAATATATCTATAGAGAATCAAGTCGTCGTCGGTCAATAACGGAATTTGGAAATTCTCTACTTCCAAATATGCTTGTTAGTCAATCCAACGGACGTTGAAACTTTCACTCTTCCGTTGTGCTAATTCAAACTTGCAATAGGTCTAAATCGGACAAACTATAGGCGAGTTGTTCCGACTTGAACCCCCAATTTCTTACACCATATTCTCTATACTAAGGAGAAGGCTAGCTATTAAAATCAAAAGCTTTGAGATCATCTATGCTCAATTGCTTTTATATATATATATATGGTACGTTTTAAGCCACACATTTTGTGAGATTCACTTCTCATACTATAATCATTTCTTCTTTAGCCATGCCAGGTGCTTGCAGTAGTGTAAAGAAAAACATTCCAAATGACATGCGGCTCGACCAATTTTAATAAAGAAAAATCAAAGGCTACCCTTCTTTTATTGGTCGAATGTTGAGTAAGAGAGGCCAATTTACTCTCCAGTCTCCGCTAGTCAATAACTGGTACATTGCCTGAATGTGGTCGATCTGAGGGACTAATTTGGGAGTTAACAAAATGTCAGGGATGAATGTGACATTTTAACTAACCTTTAGGAAGAAATTGAACACCACCTTTGAAAGTGGAACTTAGAGAAACAGCGTTGTTAATTAGATCTAAAGCAATATTTACGGAAAATTACTGTATAGTCTTTTCTTAAATATAAACTTATTATCAAATGACCTTTTAACTTCTCAAATGCACGGTGAAATGAAAATTAAAGAATATTTTTATTCTACGATGGAAATCCCAAAGTAGCAACGTAACAAGAAAGGTTTATCTTCACGTCCCTCTTCATTTAGATAAACTATGTCGAAATCCGTCTCCATTTCTCCAATGGTTTTACTTAAAAAAAAGTGTACTCTTTGACACTATTATATATACAAGACAAAAGAAGAAATACCAAAAACCTGCATAAAAAATAAAAGAAATTCCAAGTCCAAGCTCATGCTTCCTAGAAGTATATGGACGTTGGACATTTTCATAAGTGAACTCACAAAATCTCTGTTTGTATCTAAATTCCAAGCACCCATGACCGTATGAGAAACGTCTTTGAAGGACCCCACAAGCGTGTGAATTTTGAAAATAAATTTGCAAAAATACGGTCAGGCATACGACAAGGAGATTTTTTGTTTGCAATTACCAACCTAAATAGAAATATTAGCTGCATGAGAGAACGGCCAAAGTTAGAGCGCCCACCACCTCACCTTCCATCCAAACTTAGCAAAAAAATGGCTTATTCAGCTAATCACTCGGTCTCTCCACCATATTTTTCCATGCAACTTCTCAATTACTCAGATGTAGACTGCCCATCTGTCATTTTCTAATTTTTGTTTCAACTCTAAAGCTGCCAGCCATAATTTCCTGCTCTTCTTGCAGAAGTGATCCAAAATTAGGTTTTCTTTTCTTTTTTTGTCAGAATGGAGCAAGCAAGGTATTGGATGTGGGGGAAGAGAAAAAGTGATTTGAATTCACATGATTTTGCATCATATGGAGATTCTTGGGAAGAAAAAGCCTTTGCAGAAGATGCAGCCAGAGCTCTTGGAGGGTGTACATGGCCTCCAAGATCTTATTCTTGCAGTTTCTGTAGAAGAGAGTTCAGGTCGGCTCAAGCCCTAGGGGGTCATATGAATGTTCACAGGAGGGATAGAGCCAGATTGAAGCAGTCTTCAATTCCACAAACTGAAGATCTTCCTCATAATCATGTTGCTTTTCAATTTCCATCTCAAATATGTACCTTGCTGTACAACCCTAATCCTGATTTTTCTGACCCTGAAGTCTTAGCTTCGCCTTCTTCACATATTAGGGTTTCAGCTCCACCTAGGAAGGCGAATTCTGATGAAGAGATACCCGTCCTTCGTTTCTTTTCTAAAAGACTAGAAGACTATCAGAAGAATATCGTTTCGTCCCCTCCTGCATCCTGGCCTAGCTTAATAGCAGAGAAGGATACTCATGTTCTGGATTCGTACAATGAAGAGAGAAAATCTAAGATTTTGGAGCCAAATATTACGGTTAAAGATTGTGCAACAGATGATTTGGCTGTTTATCGAACTCAGATGAATGAATCCAGTAGTGATGAGGAAGTTGCAGGTTGCAAGAAAAGGAGAATCGATTCGAGGCCGTTAACGTTTTTACAAAAATCAAGTCCTGTTGAGAGATGTCATCCCCAATTGGAAGTTCTTAAAGTGCGTTCTAGCACTATAGAGGAATTGGATCTCGAACTTAGGCTTGGCGATGCACCAAAGGTGAAGTAAACTGAATAATGGTAATCTAATCCCAACATAAATATGCAGACTACTTTTTTATCTGTTAATTTCAGCTGAGAGTTTATCTGCCTTGATTTTGATGATTTGAGACCAGCTCTTCTTCCTTGAACATGATACCCTTTTATTTTCTCCCTTCCAAGTACTAGTCAAATTTGCAGTGTGTAATAGTAAATTTATATAGTTTGATAATCTTTACTTCATATACTTTAAAGAAGGAGGCTTCAACATGAGAATATTAATGTTCTTGATCACAATATGGATAGACAGATGAATTCCAGTCATTACTATTTTTCTCGACTAAATAAGGGATACATCTGTTAATTGCTCTCATTGCAAGTGCAGTTCTCATTGTTTAAGACACTAGCTTATTGAGAAGAACATTTGGCCTAGGAGTCTAATTAAACCTATTCAAGTCTAGATGGGATTTAGGAGATGCAGATCTTAGGTTTAAGGCTGTCTTTGAAGTCTAATTAAACATATTCTTGTCTAATAAGTGCTTATTTGGTATAGCTTAAAAAGTTGGTAAAACATTGAGTTTAAGTTAACAATTAATTTTAATCATACATTGCATTACATTCACAGCTTTTATTGACTTTTGAACCACGGTTTTAATCCATTCTTATTGAAATCTGCTAAAAAAAGTTTATCGAAAGCTTTATCAAAAAACCCTTAAAAATCTTATTTCATTCGAGAATAGTAGGCTAAGGACTGTTGTTTTCTGTTTTCTTTTCGCAGTAGGTTGAGGATTGTTACACACACAAACACACGCACAGGCAGTGTGATGTTCAGAGTCTAAAAGAGGAGTAATGACAAGATCAGCCAATTTGGGTCTCGGAGTATGAAGAAACTGACTAAAAACTGAGCAACTTTTCACATAGATCTGTACTTTGCTAATATTATTGTTCATCTAAACTAATTATGAACACAAGTAAACAAGCACAGTTCAGTTCAGTTTTCAAGAACACATAAGTCAGATACAACATAAGACTGATTCGCTTTTCTTTTGTACTGTAATCTTCGTCATCAGATCTACTGTAATAAATATATAGTGGATAAATCCATATATTCGTGTTCTGGTCTTTCACTTTTCTCTCTTTCTGAATCCTTCCAAAATTACCACCAACTACAAGGAATCAATCCATTTAAGTATCATACACATACCCATTTTTATTCACAAAGAGAATATTATTGCATCATTGCAGGATTGTAGGTGTAAAAAACGCATCTTTTATTTGTTCCCATGTGAGCATTTTAATTCTACTTAATTTACATTCTCAGCATGAGAATTGATACAGACTATTATGTAGAATGCAGGATAAGAAATAAAGAATAATCAGTAACACTCATCAAACCCTAACTAATAAGTTTAATTACTCTTAACATACTGAGTTTAATTTTCTAAGCAAGCTTGTTGGGAACATGTGACTTCACTTACGGCTTGTTTTGTAACGTGGACTCTAGATTATTGGACGACATTAAGTTTGTGTTCGGCAATCATTTCTAGAAACTTTGAAGTTACTACTTCTACTACCCGGCAAACTTTAATTTTTGCGCCACATTCAAAATTAATACTCATTATTATACACACATTTCGTAGTCTTCACCACTATTAAAAATTATTTATTTTACAGCCCAGTTGAGTGTAATATTGTATAGCAAACACATTCTTAGATCTTATGCCATAAATTCAATGCTTGTTTCATAAAGCTTTTGTTAGCTAAAAACTTAATCAAAAACCACATTTCATTGAATCCGCAATTTTTATCGACTTTTTCACCGCACATTTTATAGGACCGAGACCGACCAGCTAAAAACTCCTTTCGTATTACAATATTTCCTTCATATGTTGAGAGGCATATATTAATATTGTCATATATCCTCGATGTATTTGAAGTTATGAAAACATTAATTAGTATTTCTCATATTTATTAATATATGTATGAGTTATTCCTAGATATTGATCTAGTGAAAACTACAAATTGAGTTGAGGGGTCAATTTATTTTCTCCTATATAGTTTATTCCTTTTAATAATATGGGTATTTTGTTCTGTAACATTATTAATACATGTAAAGATACATGGCCACTTCGGTTTTGTCGAAGTTCTATATTTATGTAAGAGAGATTTAAGGTGATTGGCCATTGTTTCTCTTGTTTAGGATTGTTGAGTTGGATAGGTCTGATCAAATGCAGAGAAGTAATTTAAGTGAAGTTTTAAGAGAGAATTCACAGAAAGGCACATGGGAGTTATCAGAATTTCTACTCTATGTTCTTCTGAAGAGTTAATATATAGAATTTTGTGAAAGGGATGGGAAGGCATTTCCAGCTAATGTGTTTTGCTGTTTTTAGAGCATATGATAATTCCAGGATATTCATTAAAGTTTGAAAATTACGGGGAAAACTATTAATTCCAGAATATAGTGGGATTTTCAAAGCTGTTTATAATTGTATTGACAACCTGGGTATTCTGAAATCAGTAGTGCATATTATTAATTATTAGAATAGACAAATCATAAAGAATTGCTCTAACTACCACTCATGAATAAAGGGGTCCACACCTAATAAGAAAATTGTACACCGGAATGTCAGTACAAGTAGTAAAACCCCTTATTTTTTTATCAACTATTGTTGATTTCTCAGTCTACTTTGAACTCAGATGATCAAATTATTGTTTTTTATTTATTCAACAGAGATTGCATTTTTAGTTTCGATATTTGGAAAAGTTATTGCTAAAAACAATATACGGGAATTGAGTAAGGACGATGTGAATGTCTAACTAGATTAGGAAAATTATAACCACGGGAACTTTAAATAATACAATTGTTGGAGAATTTTTGAAGAAAATCATTTTGGACATTAAGAATTGAATCAATATTACACATCAGATATCGAGGGATGTTGAGAGGATCGGACTGGGATGAAGAATATCATTTGGTACGAAGAAAAAAAAAATATACACAAACACATTTTTATAAACCTAGCGTGTGCACGCACCAACATTCTTTTTCATCGACGTGTTGGTGCACGGTTTTGCTAATTTTTTTTTTTTTTTTTTAATTTTCTCAGTTATTTTTTATGTGGTTTTGATCCTAAAAGGTGCCTTATCATAGGGTTGCAACATTTTTATAAAAACGCTTGAGAATCTATAAATAGATTCAACACATTGGATTCAATATGATGAAAGTATGAAATCCACTTAAATCTAATTTAATTTTTAAGCATAGCCAAACAACCATTATTCACTTGAAATTTTGTAGGAATCACGTGTCTGTCGGATTGTAACAAGGTCGACCCCAATGTCGGTCTAAAGTTCATGTACATTGAAGGCTATGCTTGGTTCATGATTCATGTTTACAAACTAAATTTTTTTTGGGCCCATTGTATTAAATTTGGCCCAACCCTTATGACCCATTGAACCCTACTTGCTAGATGCAAAATTTTAAAGAAAATGATAACACACAAACTTCANATGCTTGGTTCATGATTCATGTTTACAAACTAAATTTTTTTTGGGCCCATTGTATTAAATTTGGCCCAACCCTTATGACCCATTGAACCCTACTTGCTAGATGCAAAATTTTAAAGAAAATGATAACACACAAACTTCACAGGACACGATCCATTAATATGTATTTATTAAAGGGAAAATTGTAGCAACAGTCTCAAATCTTTTCAATTTTTGCGCACTTTATTTTAACATTTATTTTGTGCTAGCGGAGGTCCAAAACCTTTCAAAAATATGCGTCGGAAGTCCAAATGAACGTTTTTCATCTAGTTGAACGTTAGTCAACCCAAAAAGTCAAAATTGATTCAATTTTGACAAAATTAGGAGGGATAAAATGATACTTTCAATTTTTCTCATTTTAAATAAGTTAAAATATTTATTAAAAAACTAAAAAATAAAAATCAATTTATAACACTTCTTCCTCCCACCCCACTCCGACCGTCAGCACCGCCGTCCCAAAGCTGGCCACCACCGGTGCCGACACCCCTATCTCCTTCCCCAATTCACTCTCCCCTCCCCCAAAATGCTACCCTAACCTTAATCAAACCAAAACCTAAACCTAAACTCAAATCCACAATCAAACCAAAATAAAACCCCATTTTTGAAGCTTTTCCATGAACCCGTTTTGCTGTTCCAAAAGGTTACAAAGTCTTGATTTTTCTAACTCTAGATCTGATACCACTTGCCTAAAGCGCTTGAGTTCAATTTTTTGCTGTTCAAAATAGATCACTTTGTTACGCTCCTTGTTCAACTGAAACGCAAGATCTCAAATTTTTCCCTCTAGTTCATCTTTGAAACCCTTTTCAATTTGTAACTCATTGTGCAATCTGACTAAGCGCAGTAGCTTTGGGTGTTGAAAGGGAAGGCTGATTCACAGGTTTTTTGGTGCCAAACCTTGCGCAGACAGTGTTTTTTAGTGCCAAATTTTTATCAGATTTTGGTTTTTTGGGCTGTTGTTTGTGTGGGATTTGTAGGTAGAGGGTGATGAGGCGCCGGTATGGTGGTGCCGGTAGCGTGCCTGTGGTGGTGCCGGCTGTCGGGAAGGAGAGTGATTGTAGTGTGCTTTTTTGGTTTTTATTTTTTTAAACTTATTTAAAATGAGAAAAATTGAAAGTACCATTTTATCTTTTTGGATTGACTAATGATCCACTGGATGGAACCCGTCCATTTGGACTTCCGACGCATATTTTTGAAAGGTTTGGGACATCCGCTGGCACAAAACAATTGTTATGATAAAGTGCGCAAAAATTGAAAAGGTTTGAGACTATTGCTACAATTTTTCCTTTATTAAATGTGTTTAAATTTTGAAATAAAATAATTTTGTCAAAATAGTCTGAAATTAATTCGATAGCAGACAACACATACGAAAATTTGCTAGAAGCTACTTTGAGGATTTTTTTATTTTTTTCAAAATAACAATCTTTTAAGAGATAATTGCAGCAAAAGTTCCAAACTTCTAAAACACTAGCAAACTCTCTCCAAACTTTTGATTTGTTGCAGCCGCCACCCTTCATATTTCCAAACTTTTGATTTGTTGAAGCTCTTTTGTACAATTTCCATCCACAATTCCATCAGTTGACCAAAAATTTAACTTTGACCACATTATAATCAATTTCAATAAAGGTAAAATGGTACTTTTATATTTACCATATTAAATAACAAAATAAAACGAAATAGAAAAATTGTACATTCTTCTTCCCAAATCCACCCAACTCACCCAATCTCCAATCTGAATCAATAAACTCTAGCTTGCTCAAGAGAAGTGGTATAAGATCAGTCTCCAGCATCAATAGTCATTGGATCACATTTTCACTAGGGGTCCATTTGATTAGTAAATGTGAAAATACTTTCCAATTCCATGTAAGTTGGAAAATAAAAAATCAAGTACCTCATAAGAATGCATTTTTCATGAAATTGACAAAAAAAAAAAAAAAAAAAAAATCTTAAAGTGGTTATAACTTAGAATTCGAACTCAATTTTCACTT
>CAIGRN010039095.1:0-14719 GCA_903798345.1 Fraxinus anomala
AATTGAGACTTCAACACACTTCCGAACTAATTCAAATATATAGGACATAAATACAATAGATTAACGACAATAATTCAGGAGAACCTTCAATTTGTGACCTGAATTGCGCGATAATTTTCATTATAATCGATTTAGGCGACAAATAATTGACTAGAACCTCCAAATTGTGACCTAAATTGTTGATTCCGGTGCCGATAGATGTTAATAGAAGAGATCTCTATTGGGTTTCCTAGAGATTTTGTATTTTAGGAAGGTGAATTTGTATTTTAGAGAGCCCCAACTTCAAAAGGTAATTTATATGTGTGTGTGTATATATATATACACACACATACACACACACTATACTACAAGCAAAATAATATACTTTGTTTACCTCTTTTTTGTAAGAGTAATGTGGACAACAAATGATGGGCCCACGACATCCACTCAAGCAAATTTCAATACGTTTTGATCGGAGAGTTAGCCAGAGAAGGTTATTGTGTATGGACATGGGAGATGCCCTATCATGCGAGATAAAAATGTTCAGGCACCGGCAATTTATTTAAGATGTTTACTTATTAATAAGTAATCACAAAACAACTCAACCAAAATAAGATGATCTAAACTCAAGAAAATAATAGTATGAAATAAACAAGAGAGAAGACCGAGAATAACTTTAAGAGCAAGAGTTGCATTCGATTCAAATTTTACAAAAGTTCGTATTTATAAAGTTCTGGTCAAAATGGTGATCGTTGGATAAGAAGCACGTGGCTTCATCTCTTAGGTTAGCATCATATCACTATGTGCTACGCATTTAATACATTGACAATGGGTCAACCACCCTACAACCTATTCTGATAGACTTGACACATTCATTATTACAAACGTACAACCTAGGCTGACAGACTTGACACGTTCATTATTACAAACGTCATATCAATCATTCCTGGAGTTCGCCTGCAGATCTCCTAAGAGCTTATGACAAAGGGAGCTTTGGAAGCTTTCTTTGGCTTCTCCACTTCTTTTCCCTGCACTCTGACCAATCGGGGCCTCCGTTCACTTTTAGTCAACTTCCAACTTGTCTATGTGGACCACCCGTAAGCTTAATTTGGAGCCTTGGTGGCGAGGCGTAACAATAGTCCCCCAAGTCTATGTATGATTATTCATATAATGTGTGGATTTCTCTTATCAGAAGATTTTTGTTGTGGTGGTCATTTTCTGTAATGGTTAGTTTTACGACAACACAATAGTCCCCCAAGTCTAGATATAAATATTTATATTATAATTAGAATTTAAAGTGAAATGACCAAATTTAGGATTCGCATAAGCACTTATCGTGGATGTTGTTTGAAAGCCCTGAAGTAGGAAAGTCCTTGTTATCCGAAGCTATCTATTTTTGGAAAAGAAAATTTGAAATAACAGTTGAAGTCCTTTTGGCCGAAGCAATCCACTTGTGAAAGATGGAATTTTGAAGAGGCCGAAGTTGTCCACGTTGAAGAAATGTCAGGAAGTAGCTGAGGTCGTTTGTCGAAGCAATGGCGCTGGAGTGGATATGGAGCACTTCTGCTATTTGCTGAGGCTATGATGTGTTGACTCTAAAGTTTTATGCTTTTTAAATGTTGGGAAAATGAAGTGCCCTTAATTATTGTACCCAAATAATTTGTTGTCTTGCAACCATCGCCACATCTAATGAGCAATGATGAATGCTGCAAGTGTGTTCTTGGAAGGGAAATGCTTATGCGTGCATGAAACAGACATGCGAAATGCCAAATTTGAAACGCCAAATGCGATGGATGGTTCAAATTGACTCTTAAATGAACGGTAGGATGCTTCGAATCAAAATTGAACAATTGAGGTTGAGGATCCTTACCTATAAAAGGTCAAACCTACGTGGAGACCAAGGACGGTAAAAAGGTTGAGATAGCTAGAGGTGAGGCCAAATCTACTGGTGATGATGCAGTATATTGCCAATTTTCACTTAAATGTAGATTATCAACGATTCGCGAAATACTGACGGAGGTATGCATACATCGAAGTGGTAGAATGGATTGAGATGCATTTCCAAACATTTAATATCTCAAAGTTGAGGTTGGATTTTTTGCAGGAATGGGGCCTCAGACTCCAGCAGATGGCAGCCATGTGATAGAACTTGAAGACGATGAGACTGGGGGTGATAATGCAACCTCTAAAGTAGTTGGTCCTAATGCCATTATTCATTTCCGAGTGCCCGTCCTCCACCTACTTAGCTGTTAGACTTATTATTATTATTATTATTATTATTATTATTATTATTATTATTATTATTTTCAATGTAATTGGCTTCAGCCTACATGTAATTGTGAATTTTCAAATGAATGAAAGATGTTTTTTTTTTTCTTATGTGTTGTTACTTTGCTTTTTACATATAACATCGCTTTTGATGTGTTACTGCTTCACATGTACTTCGGAATTTACTTGGATTTCAATCAACATTTATGTAAATGTTAGGGCCTCGCTTATTTCTTGACTTTAGTTTTCCCAAACATAGGGTCGGTTAGTTTGTCCCTACAAAAGGCTTCTTCCATGATTGTCCATAGGAAATGTTTAATTAAAAATTTTAATAATACCGCTTTCATTGAAATTTAACAAATTTTAATTAGATTAGGAGTCTTTACATACGTCCCCATTGATAGTACCTTCCAAGGATAAGGCTGTGCCTTTCCATCTAAACTTTCAATTTCATAAGTTCCAAGTCGAAGCTCTTCTTTGATACGGTAGGGGCCCTCCCAATTGGAGCCAATCCCTACTCCTGGTTATTTGGAAGAAAAGAACACCCTCTCCAACACAAGGTTGTTCTTACGAAATGACTTCTTCTTGACATTGGAGTTGTAAAGAATCATTTTTCAGTGGTAAACAACCAATTTTACTTGGGATTCACCCCTCTTCATAAAGGAAATCTAGCTCGCATCTTCTCAAATCATCGTTGGCTAGCTCAATAAACTGTAAGCGGTGAGGAGAGAATAGACCCATCTCCATATGACTCATGGCCTCTGCCATATAAGCAATGGAAAAAGGAGTTTTTCTCATTGCAGTCCTGCTAGTAGTTCGGATGGACCATAAAACCTGGGTAGATCATTGATCCATACTCCTTTAGAGGCTTCCAACTTCCTTCTTAAGGGTATACTTGATTGTTTTGTTGCTAGTTTCTACTTGCCTATTGGCCTGATGGTGGTGGTGGGTTGAAAATCGCTTCTTGATTCTAATTTCTTCACATAGGTCCCTAATTTTCTTGATATCAAACTATCGCCCATTGTCGGATATGATTGAGTGGGGGATACCAAACTCGCAAATAATGTTTTTCCATAAGAATTTGGAAGCGTTAGCCTCAGTTATTTTAGCCGGGGGCTTTGTTCCACCCACTTAGTAAAATAATCAAAGACGATGATAGCAAAGCTGACACTACCATTTTCTTTAGTTAAGGGTCCTATGAGGTCAATTCCTCACTTGACGAATGGCCAAGGGTTGGAGAAGACATTTAGCTCCAAGGAAGGTTGTCTTTATATTGTCGAGAAGTGCAGGCACTTGTCACACCTTTTCACAAACTGTTGCGCATCCTTTTCAAGGTTGGACATTAGTACTTTAGTGCCAGAGTTCCCCTTCCCAAATGGTTGGCACAAGCTCTTTTATAAATTTCTCGAAGAACGTAGGTGGCATGTTCGCCTTCTATGCATCGGAGGAAAGGTAAGGAGAAATCCCTTTTATATAGCACTTCATCTTGAAATGCGAAGTGTATTGGCTCCTTCTGAGAATCTATGCTTCCTCTTTGTCAGTGAATAGGGTCTGGTCTATGAGGTATGTTATGATGGGTTACATCTAGGGGATGTGTCCTCAACTCACATCATCTCTTTATCCTTAGCAGTTAGGGTTTAAAGAGACGTTCTATAGGTACCACAATAAGTAGCTTAAAGTCTTTGCTACTCGCTCACTCTGAGAGAGCATCAGCATAAGCATTTTCCATGTGTGGGATTTGTGCTAACTCGAACTTTTCAAAGGATGGAATGAGGTCCATCACCAACTTCAGATATGCGGCCATGCTTTTATCTATGGCTATAGCCATTAACCAGGCTAACCACCAGCTACAAATCACTGCTAATAATTAACCTTTTTAGTTGCATTTCATAGCTAGTCTGAGGCCGGCTAGAAGAGCTTCATATTCTGCTATATTATTGGTAGCATTGAACATAAACCTTACTGCATAGTTGAGTTTGTGACCTCCTGGCTTACTAGGTCTACTCTTGCCCCCCGAACCTACCTCTCTGGAGGATCCATCAACATAGAAGCTCATTGGTAGTGGTTTTAATGGCTTTATTACTTCCTCCATTTTGGGAGCATTGGTAAATTCTACAATGAAGTTCGCTAGTGCTTGGCCATTGATAACCGTTTTCATCTTGAAGACTAAATCAAATTCGCTGAGCTTCACAGTCCATTTCATCAACCCCCCCCCCAGAGGCATATGGTTTCTGAAACATTTGTTTCAATAAAAAGTTGGTTAGAACGTGTATGATGTGAGCTTGAAAGTATGGCATCAACTTCCTCGAGGCCATGATCAAGGTAAGGGATAATTTTTACATGTCTGGGTAGCGAGTCTCTACCACCAAAAGTGCTTTGTTTACATAATAAATGGGCAACTGGTGATCACCCTCCTCTCTTATAAGTACCCAATTGATAGCATCGATAGATACCACCAAATATAGTTGTAGGGGTTCATTATCTTTCAGTTTTATGAAGATGGAGGCCTGTTCCAAATGCTTCTTTAGCCCTTGGAAGGCCTCTTCGCATTTCTCTGTCCACTAAAACCTCTTCTTCCCTTTAGAACCTTGAAGAAGGGAAGGCATTTATTAGTTGTCTTTGAGTCAAAGTGGCTCAAGGCTGCTACGCATCCTTTGAGGCTTTGCACTTCTTTAGGCTGCTAGGAGGACCTCATCTCAATCAGGGCCATATTTTTCTCAGGATTTGCCTCTATGCCCCTTTAGTTGACCACATAGCCTAAGAACTTTCTGGAGGCGACGCCAAACGCTCATTTAAGGGAGTTTATCATGTACTTCTCAATATCTAGAAGGCTTCGTCTAAGTACTTCACATGATCCCTTGTTCTGAGGCTCTTTACTAGCATGTCATCTACATAAACATTCATTATTTCATCAATAAGGTCAGAAAACATCCTATTGACAAGCCTCCGATATGTGACCCCGATGTTTTTCAACCCAAAGGGCCATCACCTTGTAGAAATAGAGACCTTTATCTATTATAAAGGACATATGCTCTTCATCAGTGGGGTACATGAGGATCTGGTTGTAGCCTAAATAGGAGTCAACGAAGCTCAACAGTTCAAGTCCAGTGGTGGAATCAACAAGTCGATCTATTCGTGGAGGGAAAAACTATCCTTTGGGCAAGATTAATTAAGGTTAGAGAAATCAATGCATATTCTCCACTTGTCATTATGTTTCTTGACAAGGATGGGGTTTGTGATCTACTTCAGATAAAATGCCTATAAAGCGATTGCGAATCAGCTTTTTTACTTCGTCCTTCCAGGCATCATACATTTCTAGGTTGAGGGCAACCTTAAGATCAATTTCAGGTGATGGCAACTAACCTTTGGGTCAATGACAACCATGTCCTCATGCCTCCAAGTAAAGACATCTAAGTTTGTACATAAAAAGCTCTTCATTTCCTCATTAGCATTAGTCCCCGTTAGCAGATCCTTTCCACCCTACAGGGACTTGGAAGAATCCTGGGAGTCAACTGGAAAACTTTTCAACACCTCAACTAGGGTGACTTGAGGTTCGCATAAAATTATGTGAGGATCCAGTTCGTCAATCTTAATCATTCTTCAGCAGCTTTCTCTTTTCCACGGGCATCTATCGCTCCAAATATAACATTTTAACGTCTTGCCTTGTTAGGGGGTCTAGCTTTGTTCAAAGGTGTCGTCCATGTTAATATCTACCAAAACTACGTTGATGTCTCGCAGTTCCGCCTTTCTTTAGGAATTTAAGTAACACTCTCTTGAACCCATCTGATCACCTTGCACTATAGCTATGCCATTTTCAATTGGGAAATTCATGCACATGTGGTGGATGGATGTGACGACCCATAATTATTTTAGAGCAAATCACCCCAAGATTCCATGATAGGCCGAATGATTATCCACTATCTAGAATTCCATGAAGTGATGGGCCACTTGGATCTCTGTCACAAGAATGATTTTTTTCTTTTAGGATGATGTTGTCTCATTTGAATCTTTAGAGTCGGGAAGTCATGGTGGTTAGCTCATTGTCCATAACCACTTTATCAAAGGTAGCTCCAAAGATTATGTTGACGAAACTGCCATTGTCCACTGACATTCATTTTAAACTGTAGTACACAACAATTACCTTTACAACTAGATCATCGCAGTAGGGATAGTGCAAACCTACGACATCTTCCTAGGTGAAGGTAATTGGCTACAATCTCCCTGTTGGCTAGGGGACAGTTGTTGTCAACAATGAGGCTCTATATTGGAGGGTTCATGGCCTCTCTTTCATAGTTCCTTAGTGCATTCCTAGTTTCTCCTTCAACATACGGGCCACCAAAAAATGTATCTATTTCTTGAATGGGTTTATGGTAGTGTTGGTTGAAGGATCCCTCATTTGTCTTTGCCCTTCTCTAGAATTTTCCATGTTGTTCTCCCACATACGAGAAGTATCATCTTGATAGGGTTGCATATCCTCATCTCTCATAGGTCGTCAATCCTACCTAGGAGGGGTGTATCTCTTCATGGACGTTTATTGTTCCTTTGATTATCAAATTGGAGGTGTAAAGTAATATCTGTGCAGTCAGCTGTGTTGTGGTTGTAGGAGTGGTGGTAAGTGCAGTAGCTGAGTGTTCAACCCCTTTTTCAAGGTTCAATGCTTCGTTATCTACCTTTTCCTCTTTGAGGAATTCGTTGGTTAAGCCTTCCTTAGTGCATATCAATGTTGGGGTTCACCTCTTTATAGACTAAAACAGGTACTACATTTAGCTTACTGCAGCCAGCGCGTATCTTAAAATTGAAGGTGGTCGACTGCCAGACCTGGTGGTCCATTAAATGGGAAATTAGGGCCTTTTCCTCGTTATCTTTGAGGAGATGAGAATCCTTGGTTAGCCATATTGCGGTGATCATTTAGTTCCTCATTGATGATCTCACGCCTGATCATTGCTAGTAGGGCATCAAAACTGGTAGGATCCTTGTTATGTACATTCCTCTAGAAGAGAGAGTTCATATCTAGCCCTCTCCTTAAGGCTAAGAATACTTCATTTTTAGTAACCTGCATACAATAAGTCATTTCATCAATGAAATGTGATAAGAAGATTTTCAACAATTCTCTTGAAAACTGTCTCATGCTTCGGAGAAGCTGTATAGGCTCTTCACCTTCCTTACTAGTTTTGAAGCAGTTAAGCACAGTCTTTTTGAATTCTAGCTAGCTTGCTTTCTTCTAGAATTTTGGTGTACCACACTTCAGCCGCCCTACTTAGAGTCAAGTGAAATGCTCTACATTTTACTTTTTTAGAGGAGCTTCTTAAACTCATATGGGTTT
Source organism: Fraxinus anomala (assembly GCA_903798345.1). Classification (NCBI taxonomy): domain Eukaryota; kingdom Viridiplantae; phylum Streptophyta; class Magnoliopsida; order Lamiales; family Oleaceae; genus Fraxinus; species Fraxinus anomala. The sequence goes on from CAIGRN010039095.1 coordinate 7,571, forward strand.
TAAAGTTGTTGAGGTGTTTCACGAGGTCATTTCTTCCATCGTACGTGGAGATTTTAGTTGGGATGAAGTGGCTTGGGACAAGTGCATCTCTCAGCTCCTGAGAGAAAGGCAAATTATCGTCGTCGTAGTCAAGGTTGCAAGACCTTCATGGATCGTTGGAATTTTCATCCTCTCTGACCTGATGTCCAGCACGTGTTTGGGATAGGCCTACATAATTCGTTGCATGATCTGCCCTCCTCTCATGCCTATTTCTAAGTGGAGGGTTCTGTGGTATATATATTATTGTACATTCTTGTGTTGTATCGCAAAGCGAGGTGGTTAAGACTTGTTCTTAGGCATTGGAGTTCTTAGGCATTGGAGGCAGTTGGACATGCCTATTTCTAGGTCTTGTCAAACTCAGCTTATCAAACACACTGACAGATCTATGAGGTCTAGATTCTGGCTCATACGCAGGAAGAAATTTATCCTTTCCATTGAATAGAACCTCATTAGGTTGGCCGACACGTGATTTGATGAGGCATTGACACCTACTTCTCTTTCTTGGGGATCATCGTCTCCCTCGTGGTGGTGAGGAGCCCTTTGTCTTTTAACCTCATCCTCTTGGGGATAATATCCTCATTGAAGTGCAAAAGGGAATATTAGGCCCTACTTTACACGATAATCCCCTTGAGGGATATACAAAATTTGCTGAACTCCTTGCTCGTGTATCTGTGTAAGTAGTTCCTACATGGTAATATTCTGTTGAGTGATATCTCTCATATTTACGGCCATGATAGCCACCTTCCTGGTAAGCTTGGTAGCTAGCTTGGATCTAGCTCTGACCCACATCATCGACGCAATGATGAAACCAATGGCGGGCTACAGGAGTGGCATATAAGGGTTTCCATTCTGCAGGGTATTCCCTAGCCCTTTGAGATGCTGACTCTCCATTGTCAAAGCTCATACTGACGTCTTTTCTTCAAAGGCGGCTCTCCTTGATCATTGTTGTCAAGAAACTTATCAGGTGAACTGAACTCTCCCTTAGGCGAAGTCTAAAAGTGCGAAAGCAACAAATATGAAGACGGTTCGTAAAAGAGACAAGGCAACTATCTCCTTTTGTAGTGGCATAAATCATCGTTCAAACACACAAGTGTAAATTTAAAAAACTTGACTTTCAAACCAACAAATAAATCATGATTACATAATAGAATCAGTTGCCATTCCACCATTAAAAGGTCACCACATGTCATTATACAAAATGGCTCAAAGCTCCCGAGAAAATCTACAAATTTTATCCCTCGAGAAAATAAACACATGTAAATTCAAATGCCTCCCTCTCAAATTGTTTCACCTCTTGCTCCAATTTAAGCATCAAAGTTTAGGATGAGAAATTCCTAGCTACCGTCAATAAATTAGAGTCGTCAGTGGGTAACTCAGCAAGGAAAACCACAAATATGTCCATTAAAGGTAGGAAGTCCTCAAAATCTACAAAAATGAGTGAGCTAAAGAAAATCCGTAAGAGATAGAGACACTAAAGAATGAGAATAACGAGATTCAAGCTTACGAAGTGGCAGGTACATGGAACAGTAAGGCTTCGAAAGAATATGTCGTTTGACCAACGTTGTCGCCTGCAAAAGAAGAAGATAGAAGTAGAAACCATACAGAAGATGGTTGAAGACCTGAAAGTGCAAACAATGGTGTACACTACTTTAACCACTAAAATAAAAAACCTGAAAGGTAAGCCAACCGAACAAGATACGGTATCAAAAACTTTAGGAAGCGAGTATTTTACAATCTCTAACCTCTTCAATTAAATCTATAGAACTGAAAAGTGAGCTATATATGGATAAAGACCTGAAAGCGCTAACGAGGGAATTGCTTTAACAACTAAAATAAGAAACCTAAATGATAAGCCAACAAAACAAGATACGATATCCAAAACGTTCAGAAAGACATGTAATCCACAATCTCTAAGCTCTTAGATTAAACTTACAGAACTAAAAAGTGAATTTAGGTCCTGGAGAGAAGATGGTAGTTATTCAGGTTACAATAGCTGGAGAATGCATTCACCACATGCTCATGGACAATGGAAACATAGTGAATATTCTATATGAAGAAGCTTTTGATTGAATGCAAAAATATGATTCCTAGATTCTTGTGATGAAGCCTCACTACTTCACTAGAGATGGCCCAATCTCTTGTGGACATGCCACTCTGTTAGTATAAATATAAGAGAAGTCCCAGACATACCGAGGATATTTGGATTTTAGCATCCTAAAGAAAAAAACCACATATGATGGAATTCTTGGACAACCTGCCATGAAATAGGAAAACATAATCATTTTTCTCCATCAAACATATGAGAGGTTTTCTATAAATAACATGTAAGGAAAACCATAAGAATTCCCAAGAGGAGTATAATCGCTGTAGTCGAAATGAGTAAGTCTGGGAATAAACTTGAAATCGATGATTTAATCGATCCTCGCATAATTGATTGTATGTCCAAAGTGGCTGCAGTTATAGAACTGAAATGTTTTTGGTTAGTTTTGAAGACACAAGTAAGGCTTTGCAAATTGGTAATGAGTAAAGCGAACCTACGAAAGTTTGATAAAAACTCCCTAATAGCAAACTCGGTTGTTCGCCAGGAAGCATGTTGACATGATAGGGATAGATCCTAAGATGGCATGTCATGCGCTAAAAATTGACCCTAAAATGCTAATGAAGCGGCCAATAAAACGGCCAAAAAGTACGAAGTACTAAAAAACGAGGTATATTGTTAAAAAAATGGCTTCACCAGCAAAGCTTAATACCCTGTTTGGGTATATAACCCCTTATTAGTACCAAAGAGCAACAAAAAATGGGGAACGTGCCAAGACTTCACCAACTTAAATAAAGCATGTCCTTAAGATAGTTTCTTGCTCTCTAGAATTGACCAACTAGTAGATGCAACTTCAGGACATAAGTTACTAAGTCATTTGGATGCCTGTTCAGAATATAACCAAATCCCTATTACGGGCCAAATAAGAAGCGCGTGTCTTTTGTAACATATTGGGGATTATATTATTCTAAGGTAATGTCATTCAATCTAAAAAATGCGGGGGTTACCTACTAGTCAACTTCTGATTATGCCTCCACATGGACTAACACATAAGCTTAGTTTAGAGCCTCGATGGTGAGGCATAACATACTTCATTGCTTGTATTCTGTGAATAATATGACTCATACGAAATCAGAATTGAGCTAAATGAAAATAGGCATACTTTTAAGATATGAAGTCTAATAATTGTTTCTACATGTAATTTCGATTTTTCCTGCTTTTTCTTATAAATAAGGAGACATCATTAGGATTTTTAATTACCATTAAAAAAAAAAAAGAGAAAAATTAGAAAAATAGGGTGTGCAGTTTTTTTCCTATAAAATTTATTTACATAATAATGAATTAATGTGGCAACGAACTAGGACGTAATCTCACATTGAGACGAACATCTATAAATCTTGTATGTTCTTTTGTTTATTTATTTCCTTACTACGATATTATTACTCTTGGTGGTATAGAATTGTAATTTTTAATTCCTCACATTCCTTTTTTTAACATATCATTAATCAAAAAATCTTGTCCTTGATCATTGTTGTCATGAAATCTATCAGGTGAACTCAACTCTCCCTTAGGCGAAGTCTAAAAGTACGAAAGCAACAAATATGAAGACGGTTCGTAAAAGAGACAAAGCAAACTATCTCCTTTTGTAGTGGCATAAACCGTTGTTCAAACACACGGTGTAAATTTGAAAAACGTGACTTTCAAACCAACAAATAAATCATGATTACATAATAGAATCAGTTACCATTCCACAACTGAAAGGTTGCAACATGTCATTATACAAATTGGCTCAAAGCTCCCGAGAAAGTCTACAAATTTTTTGGCTCAAGAAAAAGAAACACATTTAAATTCAAATTCCTCCCTCTCAAATCGTTTCACCTCTTGCTCCAATTTAAGCATCAAAATCAGTAAGTTTAGGAGGAGAAATTCCTAGCTACCGTCAATAAATGGGAGTCGTCTATGGGAAACTCAGCAAAGAAAACCTCAAATATGTCCATTAAAGGTAGGAAGTCCTCGAAATTTACCAAAATGAGTAAACGTAAAGAAAATCCGTAAGAGATAGAGACACTAAAGATTGAGAATAACCAGATCAGCCATGATCTAGTCAATACAAGATCAAGCTCACAAAGTAGTAGGTAAAAGCTCCGAAAGAATGTCATTTGACCAACGTTGTCGCCTGCTAAAGAAGAAGATAGAAGCAGAAGCCATACAGAAGATGGTTGAAGACCTGAAAGTGCAAACGATGTAGTACATTACTTTAACCACTAAAACAAAAAACCTGAAAGGTAAGCCCACTGAACAAGATACAATATCAAAAACTTTGGGAATAGGGTATTTTACAATCTCTAACCTCTTCAATTAAATCTATTGAACTGAAAAGTAAGCTATGTATAAATAATAACCTGAAAGTACTAATGAGGGATTGCTTTAACCAATAAAATAAGAAACCTAAATGGTAAGCCAACCAAACAAGATACGGTATCAAAAATGTTTGGAAAGACAGGTAATCCACAATCTATAACCTCTTAGATTAAACTTACAGAACTAAAAAGTGAATTTAGGTCCTGGAGAGAATATGGTAGTTATTCAGATGACAATAGCTGGAGAATGCTTTCACCATATGCTCATGGACAATGGAAACATAGTGAATATTCTATCTTTCGATTGAATGCAAAAATATAATTCCTAGATTTTTGTGACGAAGCCTCACTACTTCACCAGAGATGGCCCAATCTCTCGTGGACATGCCACTGTGTTATTAAAAATAGGAGAGAAGTCCCAGACATATCGGGGATATATGGATTTTAGCATCCTAAAGAAAAAATTCACATGTGATGGAATTCTTGGACAACTTGCCATGAAATAGGTAAACATAATCATTTTCCTCCATCAAACATATGAGAGGTTTTCTATAAATAAGAAAGAAAAGCCCTTAAAATGAAATCAACGAATCATATACAGGAATAAAAAAAATAACATGTAAAGGAAAACCATAAGAACTCCCAAGAGAAGACTAATCGCTGTAGTCGAAATAAGTAAGTCTGGGAATAAACTTGAAATCGATGATTTAATCGATCCTCGCATAATTGACTGTATGTCCAAAGTGGCTACAGTTAAAGAACAGAAATGTTTTTGGTTAGTTTTGACGACACAAGTAAAGCTCTAAAAATTGGTAATGAGTAAAGCGAACCTACGAACGTTTGCTAAAAACTCCCTAATAGCAAACTCGGTTGTTCGCCTGGAAGCATGCTGACATGATAGGGATAGATCCTAAGATGGCATGTCATGCGCTAAAAATTGACCCTAAAATGCTAATGAAGCGGCCAATGAACGCTGAAAAGTACGAAGTACTAAAAAATGAGGTATATTGTTAAAAATGGCTTTACCTGCAAATCTTAATACCATGTTTGGGTATATAACCCCTTGTGAACCATTTGGGAAAAATGATGGAAGTATATAACGACGATATTTAGTCAAAATACTTCGAGCTAAAAGTCATTTAAAACATCTGGAAGAAGCCATCAATTTACTAGGAAAATATAGAATGAAGCTCAATCCGCTAAAAATGTGCATTTGGAGACAAATCTAGAGAATCCCTAGGGTACATGTTCAATCAGTGGGGTATCAAAGTGAGCCTCGACAAAATCCAAGAACTTATTTAAATGTTGTTCCCAATAAAGCAAAAAGAAATACAAGCTTGATAGAAAGGGTCACCACTCTGAGTAGATTTGTAACATGAGAAATGAACAAATGTTTTCCTTTCTTCTAATTGTTGAAAGGAGAAAAGAACTTCGAATGGGGAGATGAATGCGGACAAACAATCTAGACTTTGAAAAAGCACCATTCTTAGCTAAGCCCGTAAATGGGGAAAAATTAGTTTTATACCTCACAGTGTCTAAAGTGGCAGTCATTTCTGTCTTGGTAAAAGATGAGAGGTAGCAACAATTACCAATTTATTGTGTAAGCAAAGCTCTACAAAGAACAGAAGCAAGATATCCAGATATAGAAAAGCTAGCACAGACCTTAATCGTGGCTTCACGAAAATTGTGCCCATATTTCCAATGCTATAATATTGAAGTACTAACCAACTTCATACTCAAACAAATACTATAAAGACCTGATGCATCATGATGATTAATGAAGTGGACAATAAAATTAGGACAATTCAAGATAAACGATAAGGGCGATTTGCGATAAAAGCACAAACATTAGCAAATTTTATTGCAGAACTAATAGATGTTCCTAGTCCCGATGAAGAGCCTGAACTAAAAAACATCTAAATTATTCATAGATGGATTTTCTGGGGATACTAGATCCGGAGCATGCATAATCTTGACGACCCCGAAGGGCACAACTTGAACTCTACAGTAAGATTCGCATTTAAAGCAATCAATAATGTGTCTGAATATGAATCCTTATTGACCAAACTACGACTAACAAAAGAAACGCTGGCTCGAAGTATAAAAGTAAAAAGTGATTCACTAGTGGTAAATCAGGTAAATAAAATTCGTAACCAAGGATAAAATAATGATCATTGACCTCGATTTTTATACCTCCATTTTGGTATTGTCCTTATTCTCTTTAAGTGTCTTAGCCATCTTGGTTGCTTTCTTAAAGCATCCTTTAGACTTCTCTAGATGAATCTATGACTAAGATTTGCACAGATGTTGGGCTTAACAGTTTTAAGCATGTTCAGCAACTCAATAAGCGTGCATTCGAGTTTCTTCATGTTAAATTCATAATTTAGTTATGAATAACTCTTCGGCGGAGATCGCAAAACCAAGTCACACTTAGTTCATTGATCATGATTGAACTCAATTGAGACAACCTCTCAAAGTAGTCAATTTCTTCAACACAAGAGCACTGACTGAAGATTCTTCTGCCATTATGCACTGGTATAGCTGGTAGGAAATCTCATATCTTTCCACACGCAATTGTTCATCATTCAATACCTTGAGATGAAAAATCATGTATTAGCATCTCTACCCTCATGTTGCCTTTGTAACTCAAGTGACTTAGTGGCAAACATCACACATGTTGCAGTATTATCGTCATCACTATATTTATTATAA
>CAIGRN010039096.1:0-25924 GCA_903798345.1 Fraxinus anomala
CCCCGCCCCGCCCCGCACCGCACCGCAACCCGCGGCGGGGCGACGCCCCATGCCCCGTCCCGCCCCACCACCCAGTCGGGGCGGGTTTTTTTGCCCATTCGGGGCGGGGCGGGGTAAATTGCCATCCCTAATTTCTTTTCTTATTTTTTCTCATTCTACTTAAAGCATTTAAACAAGTATTCAATCTCAATTCTCTCTTTTCCTATTCTTACTATGTTGTGTCCTAGCATAGTTGTCGTTTCTACTGCGGTCATCTTATTGGTATACTGTTTTAAGAGATTAAAAACATTTGATTATTGGATGAAATATAAAAGAACCGGTCAAATCTCCAATATTCTTGCGAAGAATCGACGGGCTTTTCATGTGTGATCTGTCGTATCGTGCTTCAACCGCATAATGATATCCGATCCTTCTCATGCTTTTAGCATTTTGTTTCTTTATAATCATTAGCAGCTCATACGATAAAAATTGGTAGTCATGGAGAAACTCAAGCCATTAGCATTATTGTGCTATCTCTTGTGCAGGTTTGGAGAGTTGCTGATGTTCCAAAAAAGGATAAATTTCAATATACACATTTTGCTCACAAGTTAAACAGCTTCGACACCGCACCTAAAAATCTATTATCCTCTGATTCTCGCCTACGTCCAGATCGTTATGCACTTGAGAAGGGCGACCTATCAAAAGCTGGTTTAGAAAAGAGCAGGTGGATCTCTCTCTCTCTCTCTCTCTCTCTCTCTCTCAACGATACATTACATGCCATAATTTCGATATCTGTTGTTCACCACTTTTGCAGGCTAGAGCAGCAGCAAAGAGACGAAAAGAGAACCCGGGAAGCTAAGGGCGATCAGTTTACACCGAAATGGTTTGACTTAACAACTGAAATTTCTGCCACGCCTTGGGGTGAGTTGGAAATATACCGCTATAATGGCAAATATGCACAACATTCTGCTGCCATTGCTAAATCAGGCAGTATCAAAAAGAACGAAACTGGATTCTTGGACTTCAACCCATGGCAATATGACAATTTGGCTGTGGCTGAAGAATAAAATCTTCTGTCCTATGTTATCATTTACATTTATAATCTCAGTAGTCGAAGGTTTATATTCTGTTACAACAAATTTTGAAAATCCATTGAGATTTTCATGTGGATGATTTCATATATTTTGTTGTATTGTAGTAATTTTTGTTTGAAGTACAAATTTTCAACTATTTATACTCGATTACAGCAGTCGCATGTACCCATGTAACCAAATAAAACAAGGAAAAACGATACAAAAAAGAATTAAACCCGTAAAGTACTCTTGGCTGATATTTAAGGACGATTGATAGGTCACTCGGGCAAAGCCCTACTCCGTGGTGAAGGGCTCGAATTCTGCTGCAATATCTTTATTCTGCATTTAACAGAGAAATGAACCAAATTGGGTTACTCAGATTTCTTCAAGAACTGAGAATTAAAACAAAGAATTACAAGTGAAAGAAAAGCCATGGTCCTCCAATAATCTAATGCTCAGGTGGATGATAGATGTAGCAGACTTTATTCCACGGAACATAATGCTCAACTGTGTAATTAAGGCATAAAGTCTGCTAGATCTTAATATCCGAATCATCCTTGTTTTGCTTCCGATTAGCAAAGTAACATTTCTCTACTCGATGCTATCTCCTTTGAGAAAAACTTCACCATTTCTAAAGCTACAATTTCAGATAATGTTTAGCCACAGTGTGGATGCAGTTTATCAAAGACACGACTTCAGAAAACAACAAAACCATCGACCTGTCAACGCAATCAAGTTATTGCTAAAAGCTTAACTCTCTTTCCTGGTTTAAATACAATGGCAAAAATAGTCCATATTATTAGATAGACATACCATTACTAGATTCTCTTTTTATCATTTTTTTCCAAAAACCTAAATTTTCTAGTCTGCTGGAATTATCATCCTGGTAGTTCACACGAGAAAAGAACCAAAATGTAAAGGGAATTGAACTCAGAACATAGATAATGCACAAATTGAAAGAGTTCAAAGGGTGCATGAGTTGCTGCAGACTTGTTGAAGATTACCAACATACAATGCATATTGAACTGAGAATTAAAATCTGGTAGTTGAATACAAAATGGCTGCATCCGGTCCTGAACAGTGTTAGAGAAGCCAATTCCATTGTAGCGAGATTTGTTTAGTGCTTAGGGCAATAGTGTTACTAGAGAGTTATTGGACCAAAATATTAGTTAGAGCAAGACATGGTTAGCTCTCTATTTGTATACAGAAGACAAAATGAAGATAGGATTAAAAAAATTAAAAATAAATGAACTAATATCTTGGGGTTTTTTGAAACAAATCAAAATGCTCCAAGAAATGTTAATTCTTTTCCATAACTGTGTGTTTGGGAGGGCTCTTTTAAGTCCAAAAGCACTTCGATGATTGGTTAAAGTCAAAGAATGAACAGCTTTTTGGAGCTTCTCTAGAAAATCTCTACATTCAGCTTATAAGAGAAGCTGAACTTAGTATTTATTGAAACTTTTAATTGACAATATTATCCTTATTAATTTGTATACAATTGGACATTTAGAGCTTGTTTGTTTCCCATTATTGGGAGAAGAATAAAGTTTTGAATAGTATTTTTTGGAGAATGTGTAATTGAAATTTAAAGTAACTTTATTGGTTTGTGTGTATAATATTTTATTGGATAAATGATCACGAATCCCGTTATCACAATGATAGAGAGTTATTGGACCAAAATACTAGTTAGAGCAAGACATGGTTAGCTCTCTATTTGTATACAGAAGACAAAATGAAGCTAGGATTAAAAAAATTAAAAATAAATGAACTAATATCTTGGGGTTTTTTGAAACAAATCAAAATGCTCCAAGAAATGTTAATTCTTTTCCGTAACTGTGTGTTTGGGAGGGCTCTGTTTGGGAGGGCTCTTTTAAGTCCAAAAGCACTTGGATGATTGGTTAAAGTCAAAGAATGAACAGCTTTTTTGAGCTTCTCCAGAAAATCTCTACATTCAGCTTATAAGAGAAGCTGAACTTAGTATTTATTGAAACTTTTAATTGACAATATTATCCTTATTAATTTGTATACAACTGGACATTTAGAGCTTGTTTGTTTCCCATTATTGGGAGAAGAATAAAGTTTTGAATAGTATTTTTTGGATAATGTGTGGTTGAAATTTAAAGTAACTTTATTGGTTTGTGTGTAGAATATTTTATTAGATAAATGTGTGGTGGAGAATCTTATTGTAGCAAACAGAGTTTTAGATTAATGGTAATGTTTGTCCCCGAATTATAAAAAGGCACATACGAGGATAACTTTTGAAGCTCATCAATAATTCAAAATTCTTCACTCCAAGTGTGGTGCAGTCTCCACGATATTTCTGTTCCATCGAATAAAATGGAGTTGACTGCATATTCATATTAGAAGCAGCAGCATCTATGGTAAACAGGTTCCTTATATATTATAATTTATAGATTTGCCGTTACGTTTTTTAAGTTCATTTGTGTCTCCTTTCCTCATGATACAAAGTCACGCAAAGGTTTCTAGATTCACAGGTTCAACTCAACTTCAGTTGACAATGGAATCTAAGTAGTTAAAACTTTTTACCCTTGGATTTTGTAAGGACCCAAAGTGAAAATAATCATTATTTTCCAGAACTATATACAAAATCTGATTTCCAGGTTTTAAAACACGAGTAGAAAGAGGGAAAATGAACTGCAAAGAAGATAGTATTAGGACACCTTAGTTTTTCAATAGGCATTTCATTTCTCGTTTTCTGGTAGTAGTCAAACAATGGAAAATAGTAATTCAGTATATATTTTATAATTTCTCCTCTCCATTTTCTATGTTTGACAAAAGATCAAAATATAGCATATTACACCTAAATTCACTCAACATTACTAAAAAGTACCTTACACTGTTGCATCCCCAGTTGAAATAAATTCACTGCTCCTCCGGTGGACTTGGCTCATCATACCATCTTGGGGGATCAAAACCAGATCCACCTGTCATTTCAAATTCACACCCGCATTGCTTTTTCTTTTAATTGAAACAATATGGTAATCATGACACATTCAAGCCACTATCACTCAATAACCAAAAGAAGATAATAAAATGAAAGATAAGGGCTTCATAATTTTCAGAAAGTCTTAATGACGACATTTTCTAATTTGTAACCTTATCATTAAAGGAATAGAATCAACAGGCTACAAACACAGCAATTTCAGAAATTTATTAAACTTGACGGTTATATGGTTGTGAAAGATTAAAAAAAAAGGAAGCTGCAGTATTACCAAGAGGATTGCAACGACAAAGACGCCAAGCAGTCAATATGGTTCCCTTCGCAACTCCATACTTCTTGTAAGCAATCATCGAATACTCACTACACGTTGGGACAAAACGACAACTATTTGGCAACAATGGCGAGATTTCCCCTGTAATATATAGCCAGTATAAAAATTTAAACTCCACAAACTACACAATTTTCAGAATAATTTGCATCAATTTGGATGCAGAAAACAAATATTAATAGACAGTGAATCTTTCTTCCATTTACATCCAAAATTAAGATCTAGTAGAAATTAATTAATTCAAGGAAACCTAATACTAATTGTGATGGAAGAACAACTCACTTTTGTAGAACTTCAGCATAGACAACGCAGCTTTGACTCCTAAATTATTCACTTCATCATCTGAAATCACAAGGCCATTTTTTTTCGCTTTTATACATTTAATTCAACTACAAGCATCAAAATAAACAGCACACACACAAATACGAAATTCCAATCCACACACACACATTGCTCTGACCGGAATCTTTTTCCAACTCATTAAAAACAGAGAAGCACCTTCGACACTGCCATTTCTAGAAAAAGAAGAGACAAGCACAAATTAATAATAGTAAAAATTATTTTCACATTCATAATTAAAGAAAGAGAAATATTGAAGTGTTCTGATTCTAGGAAAAATATATATATAGAAATCAAATTACACTGTAGGAGGAGGAGAGAAAATATTGATGGCGCTTAAATATTAGGGAGAATTTGGAGGGATTCACTTTGAAATTAGGGTTTGTGGGAGAAAAGGAATTATGGGAAAAATTACAGTTGAGTGAGAAAACTAGCGCCATTTCTCAAACCGTCTCAAAAAAATCTATCTTCTGTTCAGTACAACGTAAAAAATAGCAACTCTATATTCCTATGTTTGGACGGGTGAATTTAACGATAAGAACTCGAGACTTTACCTACAAAGGTGAGAACTCAATAATTTACATTTTAAGATTTTTTTTATTTAATTCTATACCAAACAAATTTAATTAAAGCATTTTGAAATATTTAAAAGATCCATTTTTATTGGGAGTACTGCAAACCCCTTGTATGATTGATTGTGAGAATATTCAAACAAGTGTTTTGAGCTTTCGAGCATTGATAATGTAACGATCCAACATCTGTGTCGAAACTGTTAAATCACATATTGTCGTTATGGAAGAGATTAAGCACATCTTATCTATTGCATTCCATTTTACACTTCACGAATTTTTATCGCATTCTCAGGATTCGAACTCACGACATTTTCCTTAAGAGATATTTAAATTAAATTTTGGTACTAAAAAATGAAAGATCATGGGTTTGTATCCCGTGGCACGTATTTTTTTTGTAACGATCCGACCTCATAATTGATTGTTATAATATTCAACGGTATGTTTTGAGCTTTCGAGCATTGATAACGTAACGACCCAGCATTTGTGTCGAAACTGTTAATTTACGTACTATCGCTATGTGAGAGCCTAAATCCATCTTATCTTTCCCGGATTTCTATCTCGTCGTATTTTACTCTTCATGGATTTCTATCGCGCTCTCACAATTCGAACATGTGATATTTCCTTAAGAGAAGTTTAACTTGAATTCTGGTACCAAAAAATGAAAGGTCATGGGTTTGTATTATGGGGCGCACATTTTTTTTTTAACGATGCGGCGCACCCAAATCGTTAACTTCGTGTCACGGATTTCTGTTTCGTCCCTATGATTCGATTGAAATTTGGTATCGATTCGACAACCACTTTGTTTATTATATTGTAACCATCTGAATACAAAAATGTCACCTACTGTTAAGAGTCCCACATTTTCTTACCAAAACCTAAAGAAAAGTAGTAAGACGACAAGAGAAGGAATTTGAAGGGGTTGATATTGTTCGGTTTCAATAAAAATTGGAATGAACCAAGTACAAATCAAAATTCTACTAAAAAATTGAAATGGTTCTCTCTACTGTAATGGAACTGAACAGATCAAAAACGACCTTTTTCTTTTTATCTTTCATAAAAAATTGTAATTTATAAACGAATATGATATCATGAACTTAGATAATCTGAAAACGTAAGCCAAAATTGGACTACTTCCTATAAAATACGGCAGAGTTTCAGTTCAGGTCACATGCATGAAACAACTTTTGTAGCCGTTACAAGCATTGGAGATTGTTTCCGGCTAGTGACTGAAATTGGATAGGAAATGTAAATGGAATTAAGTGAGTAAATGACGACAATGAAATAGGCAGTCAATCTGGTGGATTATACACTGCATGACCAATCAAATACAAAGAAAAACAGTATATATCTTAGAAAATTTATAAAATTTACAGAATAAAAAAGTCACAACTTACAACAATTTCACTTTCTACTAGAGAGACTGTAAGAGTTCACGAGAGCACTATTTGTCTATTTCCTTTTTATATAACCTCTACAACCCGAATTTCCACTTAAGTAACCTATCTAGCCTCCGAGCTTCAGAGAGTAGCAGATTAATCTACTCGACTCATTCGAAAGACTAAATATTCGTTTGTCATCGGGTAGTATGGTTCCACAGTTGAGAACAACGAGGTTTATTTTGGGGTCGTTGCATTTCCATTCCCTTCATCATACTTCGTACGAAAGCGAAGTCCAGAACTAACATTTCCTGGTGTGGGGCAAACCCAGCAAAGATAATTTGGACCTAGAATCTGTAAGAATCGAGCAAACAAACATAGATGCACAAGAAATAAGACCTGGTTAGATTCATAGACGGTTACTCTTCATTCAAGAAACACGGGGACAACAACAAATATGAGGCAGACGTAAACAAATATCTTACTGATGTCACGTTCTCATATGCACCGATATTATATGGATTTGGATAAAGATGGCGTCCTTTTACAAGAGGTGTAGCTCTCACACCTTCATAGTACTGTCAATCGGGAAAAGAATCAAGATAATAAGAATTTGTTTGGCTATCAACTAAAAGATGGTAAAGTCAATGTCACCATTCACAAACCTCAATTGTAGTCTTGTTCTGTAACATAAGATGGATATGCCAACCAAGGAAAATACTCAATATCAAACTTACAGGGATTAAAAATAACCCTGAAACGATCTGGACATGAAATTTTAGTGAGGCAAACATCACAAGAAAATCAGATTCAAAATGAAAAGACACAAAAAATTACATATATGATTCTTAAGAAGCCTTCAGGATAGTTTTCAGAAGCAAATCGACTACCGAGAAGCAAAACCTGAAATAGCAGAAGGTACAAGATGGTAAAATGTGTTTAGCCGTTTTAACTTGGTTAACGACAAATGATTGAGCGAAGGGGAAAAACTTACCAGGGAGTATATGCATGCGACGATTGCATGAAATATGAAGACGAAGAAGGCCTTGTAATTGGCATGGCCCACACAATTATTCAACCACATGCAATGGTGATCCTTGCATCAAGAGGCAGCACTTTTAAGACATTATCCAGGAGATCGAAAAAAAACATGAATGGTAATATGTACAAGGCATACCATTCGCAAAACGCATCTATTACATGTACGACAATGGTGAGCTCGGGGAGGCTTATAATGGAAACACTTTTGGCAGTATCTGAATTCACCACCCTGCAGAATAATGCACTTCAGAACCAAGAAGCTCATTCTATCCAGCTTATAAAAAAAGAAAAATCGAAACATCCTGGAGCTTGGCTTCTCTTCTGTGGTGGTTTAGATGGTTTCCCATTTTAGTAGAGCTGAGTCAGGTCTACAAATGCAACATTAGTCCATCGATAGCTCAAATTGAAAATGATACTCTTGACATTCTGAATTTGGGATTGCTAGGATCTCAGTGCAGACAGTAATTGATCATTAAACATATAGCAAGTATACTAAAAGTAGAGATCGTGAGAGAAATGAATCAATCTCAACGACAAAACTGACGAACATATGGAGAAGTTACCATTAAGATACTGATCACCATCTCTAACGAAAAACTTGATTCGTAAATGAACACGTGCAACCACGTGTTAAGTCAGTGAGAAAAAGTTAAATCAACACGAAAGGGACAAAAGCATCACCGTTAGACGGTTGTGGCTTCCCCATCTTCCATGTGTCATTTGGGAGAAGTTACTTGATTGATAAACAATAATGTAACAAAACCAATAAAAGATCAACATTTCAAGAGGATTTTCTCTACATATTTACTTTATATTATCCATCTACTTCTGCCCAGCCAACTAGAATCCATTCATTGTTTCTGAGAAGAATGCAAGATTTGACAGAATCTAATGGCATAAACATCAACTGTTCTACAAATTAGAAAGCAAAATTAATTAATATATCGTAGCCAATTAACAACTCGTTATTTACCACTGATAAGCTATTTACCCTGCAGCCACTAATTCAGTGGATTAACAACTTGTTAATTTCATCAAAAGGAAAAACCAAACTCACTCATGAAAGACTAAAATTAAATAAATAAACTACTACACACGCACTAACAGTCTTCTAATTGAAAAAAGAATGTAAATTAAAATAAGCAGAATGATATACAAACCTGAATTTTTTTTTTTTTTTTTTATGAGAGAAATGAATCAATCTCAACGACAAAACTGACGAACATATGGAGAAGTTACCATTAAGATACTGATCACCATCTCTAACGAAAAACTTGATTCGTAAATGAACACGTGCAACCACATGTTAAGTCAGTGAGAAAAAGTTCAATCAACACGAAAGGGACAAAAGCATCACCGTTAGATGGTTGTGGCTTCCCCATCTTCCATGTGTCATTTGGGAGAAGTTACTTGATTGATAAACAATAATGTAACAAAACCAATAAAAGATCAACATTTCAAGAGGATTTTCTCTACATATTTACTTTTTATTATCCATCTACTTCTGCCCAGCCAACTAGAATCCATTCATGCAAGATTTGACAGAATCTAATGGCATAAACATCAACTGTTCTACAAATTAGAAAGCAAAATTAATTAATATATCGTAGCCAATTAACAACTCGTTATTTACCATTGATAAGCTATTTACCCTGCAGCCACTAATTCAGTGGATTAACAACTTGTTAATTTCATCAAAAGGAAAAATCAAACTCACTCATGAAAGTCTAAAATTAAATAAATAAACTACTACACACGCACTAACAGTCTTCTAATTGAAAAAAGAATGTAAATTAAAATAAGCAGAATGATATACAAACCAGAATTTTTATATATTTTTTTAAAAAAGATTCAAAAATAATGAATTGAAATAACAAATGCATCTAAAAAGACAGTATCAATAAACATACATGCAATGCAAGTGTATGAAAGACTGAAATAACAATTAAATGATGGAAAAAAAATAGGGGAACCTTGCGCTTGATCTCGTGTATAGGATAATCGGACCCCTCGATGTCGGGCACGAAGGAGACGGGGACCCGACCCGGGTCAGTGAAGGCAGCGAGACGGTAGCTGGAGACGCACACGAAGGCTAGCAATGTGAAAACGGTGGCGTTTAACATGCCAGGTGAGGACCCGAGTCCAAACCAGTCATCGATAAAAACCAGCACCGTCGAGAAGTAGACGTAAGTGATGGCCACTATCACCAATGTGACGTGGAATGAGAATCTGCAGCCACGTAGCATTTTAACTTCTTAGTATTTTGATTTTCTAAGATAATTGCTGCAGAGGCACCGGCGATAGGGCTGATTAAGACGGAGACTCTGGTGCGAGTTCAGTATGGAGGAGGGAGAAGGGTGGGAATGGTGGTGAGATGTGGCGGTGACGGTGAGTTGATCGAGTGACAAGTTACTTATATGGTTTCTGTTGTCTACTTAAAAACCTATTATTTTTAAACCAAAAATAAGTACTTTGACGAGAAAAAAAAATCGGTATGGTCACTGAACTTTTGGGTGAGTTTCAATTTGGTCATTTGACTTTAATTTGTTTCATTATGCCTGTTATGTGGATTCCAAGTGTACAACTTTCTTGACATTTGATGTTTTGTAAAAAAAATAAGTGAAGGAAAAATAGTTTTTTTAACTGTCAAATGATAGCTTGCTATGTGGCAAACTGTCAAATACACTAAGTAGAACTGATTTTTGTTTTCTCTTTGGTGACGATGTTGATGTTAAAGAGTGATGTGCACTTTGATCAATTTTTTGGTGGCAGCGGAATTACGAATAGAAAGAAATAAAAAATCATTGGAGAAAGTCTAATGTTCTCAATTGATAATAATAAACAACCAAGAACTAATGACAACTTGTCTTAAGTTTTAATCAAAACGTAAAATGAAAAGGAGTTGTTAAAAGACTATAAATGGAATAGATAAATAAAACATAAGTAAAATTAAGTCGTAGTTCTCAACGGTTTGCCTCTTGTGCTGAACCCGTGCATAAATCCAAGCCGAAAGGCACTATCACTTGGCAAGATGAAAATTGGTTAGTCTAATTCCACTATTGGAATGATGGGATGCAACGGCCGAAAACTCTCCGATACTCAAGGCAGTAAGATGAGAATGTAATCGAGCTCAAAAGAGAATTTTTAGAATTTGCAAGAGTGATTCTTTGCAATATCAGTATGCAAGAGTAAATGCACACTGATTATGAATGCTTGAAATATAAGGGTTAGAAATTTGAAATCCTTTTATTTTAATTGGTTGATCATGACAGCGTGTCAGGTAATAAATGATGACATCATATTCGAGTTGTGACCGTCTAATCAATGTCGATGATTGGATAATTGCTAGCGTCTAAATGTCAAATATATTATAATAAAAATGATTATTTTAGTCTGACTTTTCTTCATTGGAATGCTCCTAAATTGGTCAAACTCTATTTTTATTCATATATTTTGTAAGATCCACGACTTTTACCTAATTTCTAACCACACATTTCATTGGACGGTAGGATCTATAGGTTATAAGCAATTATAAACTTTAAAAAATTGCATTAAATTAAAAGTTATGATATATGGCCTAATTAATTGGTACGATCACGTGTTGACATCTAAAATGATGATAAACACCAGTATTAAATAGAATTACTCTTTATTATTAGC
The DNA here is from genome assembly GCA_903798345.1 of Fraxinus anomala. NCBI lineage: Eukaryota > Viridiplantae > Streptophyta > Magnoliopsida > Lamiales > Oleaceae > Fraxinus > Fraxinus anomala. Next base: position 11,331 of record CAIGRN010039096.1, read on the forward strand.
ATTTATGCCACTTTACATTATTAAATCAGATGTGGGGGCTTCAGGCTTGGTATGTACATGCAACATGAGTAAAACAACGAATTTACGCCTTCATTCTTGGTTTTATTAGGCGAGCGGAAGAAGACACTCAAGAGATTGTTACACGATGTTAGTTTACTTGTCACCTTCTATATAAAAAAATTTCTTCTATTTCACGATGTTACACTATTATAGGAAACTCAAGCTGAATGTATTCACTACAAATTTTAGAACAAGAAATGCTTATTTAAGAGAAGATTTGTGCTCCAAATTGAAAACAAAAATGATAAGTTTACTTTTACAAAAACTGTCCGACCTTTGGTATCAATTTTAGACCTTTCAATTTTGTGTTAAAATGTATGACACTCGAGATCTCTTTTAATGTATTGTGAGAAAGTACTCGTTTGGAAGGTTAAAGCCATAATATAAATTGTTGAGTTTGTGCAGGTTGAAAGTAACAGTGACAAATATCAAGTTATAGAACTTAATTATTGTCGTTACATAAAGTCAGTGCATGAATCAATCATATTGGTAAGGTTGTCATGCTGGCTGGAAGGGGGGACAAGATGCCCCTGAGTAGGGATGGCAAAAAAACTCAATCAACCCGATATCCGTGGGGCCCCGCTCCAAATCTCCGTCTAATTGGGTAAATGGGGCAGGGATGGGAACGGGGTGAGGGTCATTATCCCGAAGTGGATACGGGGCGGGAACGGGAAACATAGTCCCCGTCCCGCTATCCGCCCCGTTTAAAGTTAATTTCAAATTTCAATTTTTTATCGAACAAAAATAATAAATGTATCATCATTTTTAAAGAGAACATAAGTTATTTTTAACAAATTAGTAAAAAAGTAATAATATTTACTAACTAAAGAGATAAATAAAATAAATAAAAATAAAAAGATAAAATAAATAGGGCAAGAAACCTGCCCCGCCCCGTCCCGCTTTAATCGGGTATGGAGATATAGTAAGGTAACAAAAATACCTGACGGGACGGGGGTGGGAATAACCAATCCGTTCCATACCCGCCCCGTTCCCATCCCTATCCCTGAGCCAAAATTTAGGAATTTTACTCTTGTAATTTTAGTTTTGCCTAATGTTTTTTATAAATAGGGAATCGTAAATCATCATCGAAAGAAACATGAAATAAAGAAAATAGGGCAGGCAACCTTCTTGTAAATTTCTTTTCATCATTGTGAATTAATGTAACCATGAACAAAGACGTAATCTCACATTGAAGCGGACTTCTATAAATTTTGTGCATTCTTTTATTTCTTTACAATGACTCTTTGTGGTGTAGAATTAGGATTATATGTATTAATTATATGGTCTAATTAATTGGTCATATCACGTGTTGATACCTAAAATGACGTTAAATACTACTGATTCTAAATAGAATTTTTCTTTATTCATAATCAAGTGGGAGCTCCGAGCTCGATCGGCATGAGCATGCAACATGCGAGTTGTGAGTAAAACAAACGAATTTGCGCCATTCCTCTTGGATTTATTAGGCGAGTGGAAGGAGATATTCAGATGATTGTTAAGCTCCACTCAAATTAATTCCCCTGTCACCTTCTATTTAACATATCTTTCATTTTTTAGTTTATAGGAATGCTCAAGCTGAATATATATTATCAACAAAATTAAAAAGGAAATCTTATTTAGGAGAAGATTTGTGCTCCTAATTGAAGACGTAAATGATAAGTTGATTTTCATAAAAAATGTCCAAACTTTGATATCAAATTTTCAACCATTCGATTTTGTGTGTGTTCAATTGTATAACACTCAAGATCTCTTTCGTTAGTAACGCTACAAGTACTGAAATCATGGTAAATACTAATGTACTAAGATCCTGATTTGGTATAAGTATTTTAAAACTCATTTAAAAAAAAAAAAAAATTCAATAGTGCATTATCCCAATAAGATAATTTTGTACGTGGTACTTTTTAATCTTACATCTTCTAAAAAATTAGTTTTCACAAAATCGATTATTTAAAAAAAAAAAAAATTCTACATCAAACATGCCATTAATAAAAACTATATTGGACCAGTTTATGATGTGGGCCATTTTCATAAGGAAAGAGAATACTTTGGAATCTTTAGTGGGATTGGAGCTGGATAACATTCATATAGATGAGACGCGTCTTGATGGATCATGTTTGGGCTATAATTTGGATAATATAGCAATAAAAGTCCAATCAACACTTTGAGCTTAACTCCTTTGGCGGTCCAATGGAGCCGACCGGTCGGGATTGTTTTAGACAAGGCCAATAAAAGTGAGGAGAACTTGCAAAAATCTATTTAAAAGTGGGACTTAAGTTCGCAAATTGGATGAGGACCAAGTGAAGCAAGGGCTATTGAGCCACAAATCAAGCTTAGCTTGCAATTTCGACATGCCATGGAAGAATTAGTTAGAAGTGTTATTGGTGGATTAACTGAAAAGTTAAAAGTCAACAAAAAGATAAATCAGAAGCTAGCTCGATCATCAAGTCGATAGAAACGTCGGCAGGGACGGATCTTGGACCAGATTACAGGGCCGGCTAATACGTAAAAAAAATAAAATAAAATTACACATGATTTTTTTTTCTAACTAAAAAAAATCCATGGGTGGGGGTTGGGCCGGTCCCCTCCATCCGTCCCTGAATGTTGGTGTACTTGAGCGACATGTGAAAGGTGGTTTTATGGCATTGGTGGATCAGGTTGATCCTGAGCATGTTTTAATACGATGATGCACAAAAACTTGGTCCAATAATTGATTAAAAATAATTTGAACAATATGGCATTGGATAATTCTAACGTAGTAGAACACATCAGGATGCTATAGGATACACTAATGAAGAGTGTGGTGAAGCTATGTATATCCCAAATTTGATTTACAATAATAAATTTACATGATCTCCTTCAAGTAGCGAATTTGAAAGTGGTTAGAAGCTGAAAAGACATTTCACTAGACATGATGAAGAAGAGTATAACTAAGATACATGAAGTGCAGTTTTAGTTTTTACATTGTACGCCAGTATCCGAACATGAAAAGTTTATTTTATTTTTAGCTGGAGGTCAAGCAAAGCCCCCTTCCCATGTCTGTATTTGGTTTCTTATTCCGTTAATATTAAAACGGGCCACTATAGTGGTTAATTAGAAAATGAATTTGCAGATATTTTTACTAAGCCCCACAAATTGGCTAGTTTTCTGAAATTGAGAAAGTTACTTGGAGTCTGCACTTTTGAGGGAAGGTTCAACAAAATCTTTAAACGGAACTTCATTTAAGGAAAGGGTTGTTAGAAACTTATTTTAATTCAATGATTATTATTATTATTTTTTTTTACCAGTACTTAGGAAGCTGTTTTACTTTATTATTTACATGCATTGACTTTACATTTTATTTAGGCTAAAGTTTTAGCAAATGATGGATAAGTATCCTCCCTAGAAATGTAAACGAGCCGAGTCGAAGTTCGCAACTTGAATAAAAAAGGGTCAAACTTTTTTTGCCCGAGCCGATTCGAGCCAAAGCTCGGCCGAAAAATGAGTCTTAGCTCGGGCTTTTGGCTTGGGCCTTTTCGAGCCGAGTTGACTCGTATTTTTTTCTTGAAGTTCTAATTTTTTTATTTTTTTAAAGGCAGTTGTGTTTGCCTTTATTCCAAGACACGGGCCAAAATGACTTGTTGGTGGGGTTGACATTGGCTGGCTCGAGCTGTAGCCAACATTAGAAAATAAGGCTAGGCTCCAACGAGCCGCGAGCCTAGCCAGTTGGGGCTTTTCCTAGGCCAAATTGCAGGCCGCTCGAGCTAGCTAGCCGGATTGACATCCTTAATCCTCCCCCTACTCATGTTCTCCCCCGTCTGATATGGCCAATTCAGGGGTAGGTGTAGAATAGCAACAAATTTTCTAATATTTTAGAGTATGTAATTCAATATTGTCTATCATTATTTAATTGACATGTGTATTATTCATTCATGCATGTGTCCCAATTAAGTAGTAGTTCACAACTATTAAATACATGTGTCAATTAAACATCTTTGAAAGGAGGTGGCTGGACGGAACAAGTTTATTTTTCAAAAAAAAAAAATCTTTAAATTGATCATAGCTAGAGTTTAACTTTTTAATGGACATACTTTTGTGATCAAAGAATAGACTTGTAGGATAATAAAGTAAAATAGAACTGATTAGTATAGTAAGAAGGAAAATAATATATCAAATTGAATGCTAACAAAATCAAAAAATAGACACTTTCATAAATTTATTGAACTGTTTATGACATTAATTACAAAAGATTATTCAGTAGTCACTTCACTTTCAGATTGGCCAAAATAAATGAACAAATGAATCAAGTCAGTGCCAAAACTGGAATGGGCATGTTTTTAAGGAGAAAAAAAAATTAAAAAATGGAAAGAGGAGAAAAAACAAAGAAATAACCCCCAAGGGCAAAGTGATTAAAGTTCAAGATCATCAGCATTTGGGAAGATCCGATGGTGGAGGAGGGAGCTTTTGATTGGGAAGCTTTCCATCCAAGACAAGCCATGCCAATTTCAAACCCCAGCTTGTGTGCACTTCCAGGTGACAATGCATGAACCATACACCTATTAACACGCGATTGGGGTGATCATAATTATCAAATTGAATCAAGAAAGAAAAAAAATTCTCCAAAAGGTAGCAAAAACAGGAAATTCTTGTCAAGATTGTGACATGTTATGTTAATATGAGTCGTGTACTTTATTTGCATGTTTAGTAACATAGATTAGACATTATTAGGTTCTACTAACTTAATGTTTGCTCAGTTAAAAACAGGAAATTCTTGTCAAGATTGGGCCAATATGCACATACCGTCAAAATAAAGTTAAAAAGTTGAACTATTTCATCTAAAAACTTAAACAGATTGAGAAAGCTAGTCCTACACCGACCTGGATTATCTGCTAAAAACCGAATTGCAACCCATCCACCTGAGGGCACGCCAACCGTGTTCCTTTCAATTGGATCAACAAGATTGAAGTTTTTAGGGTCCTTGTTAGGATCATAGTTTCCAAATCCTTGTCCAACAACAAAGAAATTAAAGCCATGCAAATGAAGAGGGTGACTCTCAGCACCAAGAATGCTAGTATCCTGCATGATGAGCTCAACACTAGTATTAAATGGCAAAACCATAACTTTTGTCCCATTTCCAACCACGGTATTGTTTGGAGGGTTTCCAGTGTAGTTGAACCAGTGGAATGGATTGATTGGAAAATCAGGGCTGTATACACCTTTGGATTGGCCAAAGAAATGGGATTGGAGTAAAGCCGTGTTTGGTTGTACAAAAGATATATTATTAACTGATGCTGCAAATTTGGTTCCATTTGGTCCTTGACATGTCTGATTTTTCTCACAAGGGCTTGTCCCGAGGCCGACTGTGAAAAAGAAACGTTGATCAACTCTGTCAGGGACATTAGCGGGGAACTCCCGACTGGCTAAACTACGCAGTTTTTTCATGAAATTTGTGGCGAAGGACGTGTCATTTAGAATGGGTAAAGTTGGCTTGAAGAGGGGAAGATTCTTGATGGAGAAGCTAGAATGAATTGGGGACTCATATTCTAGAATTCCAGCAACTGTGGAGTTGTCAAAAGTTCCTTGTCCAGTAACATATGGTCTAGCAGTCATGAGAAAAGTGGCACCTGGAAAACTAGGTTTTGTTGTAAGAAGAACATTTGTGGTTTGTCCAGGGGTAATTAGAATTGTGTCAGTTTCAAAGGGTTTAACATAAATTGCATCAGCTTCAACAACTGTGAGAGTATGGTTTGCAATACTGAAGAAAAGCTCATCATTGAGTGCAGCATTAATCATACGGAGGAGGTAAGTTTTTCCAGGCTTAACCTTCAGCTTGAATGTATCTGTGAAGAACATGTAATACTCTACAGTATAAAAATAAAATAAAAAAATCTTATCCATCGTACTGTCGAGTTAAAATTTGGCTCGGTTTGGTACCTTTGTTGGAGCAGTTGTACAAGGGCCCTGGCAATCCGTTGATAGTATAGGCATCAGAAACATTTGGACCACCACCTGTTTTTAAAGCTTGGCTAATTATGGCCTCAGGATCAGTATTGAACCATTCTCCTGTACATTACATAGTCACAGACACGTTTAAAAGTCAAAGAGAATGCATGCGACAAGTTTGTTAGCACTATTGAGTCGAGCATTCAAACTTGCAATACGAGCAAGTATTAATGGTGTTCGATAAAATTGGTGATTACCAAATATGATGGGGACTTCCTTGTAAGGTTTTTGAAATGGATAAGGCACATTATGCCTGGGAAGAATGATTAGAGGACCGTAAACAGTTGATCTTAGCCATGAAATATGTGCATGCCACCAAAGGGTTCCCCTTTGGCCAATTATAGTGAAATTGTACACATAACTCTGCCCAGTTTGAATGGGACACTGTGTTATATACGCAGGTCCATCGGCCCATCCACTACGCAGCTGTCGAATTCCATGCCTGTAGTAATACAGTGAAATATAAACTAGTAACTATATAAATAAATTTCCTATTCTATGATTGAAATTAAAGTAAAAGGAAAGTCCCTTCGAGAACATTTGATAAAATTGGGACGATTCAGAGAAGATCACATTGCCCCAATGTCATCTGTGCAATTGCACACATAAATCAAGAATAAATAGTAAAAGGAAGAAAATGAGCTAAGAGTATTACCAATGGATGGAGATATTGTTGGGAACATGATTTGTGACTTTGATAAGTAGACGGTCACCCTCGCTAGCTACAATGCGAGGTCCAGGAAATTGCCCGTTTACAGTGACCATGCTTTTTGTGTGGCACAGTCGTGTCACGTGATCTACAAGAGAATTCAACAAGAAATGTAAATGTGAAATCAACAAGTGCACGTCTATTAATTATAACCACAAAATTACTACGGTACAAGATTGAGGATGCTATCGTGATCAAAAGCAGGCTTTTTAGATCTACTACTGAAAAAAACAACTAAAAAACTGGCTTTTAAGCACGGACAAATAGAGTGATACAGGGCCAAAATCATATTATAATGACATACATTAAACTCGTAATGCCTGGTTATGCCTTGTGCATGCTGAGGAAGAAGACACAATGTGATGAAGAATCCCAATAAAGCCAGCAGTAATTGAATTGTATAGACACCCATAATTCTATCTCCTCTTATCTCTTCTCAGAAAGAAGGGTTGGGATTGATGACTGAAAATTCAACTTTCAGGCATTGAGGTTTTATAGAGGTATAGATTGGGTGTTTGGTTGATTAGGTGACGAGTATGGAACAAATTAAGGACAACATTAGAAAAAAAAAAAATCTTGGAGAAACTGTAGTTGGAAAACAACATTAGAGTAGTGTCAAAGACAATGTAGTTCTGTTTGTCCTATTTTACTCGTCAAATCTATGTTTTCTACTTTTGTTCACCAGAAGCTGATTTATGATATTGAACGTAATATGGCAGCTAAAAGGGGCTCGTTCCCCTTTCTTTCCTTTCAAATCATTTAGAATGTGCATGTGATGTTAAGTTGGGCTGTTTTTATAGTTTAAAAAGTTAAAAATTTAAGTTAAAATTAACGAGTAATCTTAATCACATATTTTATGTGACTCATAAGTTTTTAATCACATATTTCATCAACTTTTATTAAAATATATTAAAAATATTATTTTTAGTAAAATCAAACAAGGGCTTAGAGATCTTCACGATTTTTATAAACGGTTAGCAATGAGATTTGAATTCAAAATGTTAATACTTTGATATCACGTTGAATCACATTTAGATGAAAAATTAAACTATGAGAAAGTGAATACGTTTATTTAGGATTTGTTTCACAATGTCTTTGATAAAGTTTTAAATAGATTTTTTGTGTACATAGCCAAATGACTATCCTACGTAGTCTCGTATTATAGTTAAAAACGGAAAATGATAATAAATAACGATCGTCAATCTTTATATTAGTGTTGAAAATGTTATACTTATGCAAGAAATTAGATGATTTAATTGTAGGAAGAATCAGTGTAAAAGCTGGTAGAAATAGTATTCAATATGCTTTGGTTTGAATGTACGAAATTCGGGTATGACTACAAGTTCATAGTATGGTATAGAATACCATCATTGTAGTTATACCAACTTTTTCTTGATATAATATCTCCATACATAATTGTATTTTCTTAAAATATTTGATTCATCGACTAATTTACTTGAATACTAAAGGTAATTTTAATTTATCAGAGAAGAAAAAACCTAAATTTAACTTACAAATACACAAGCCAGTAATATATTCATACAAAATAAAATTTTCGATTACTCATGAATATCTTGAACAGTTAAACGAGATTGTCATTCCATACAATTTCTCATAGCCTGAATTTTCATAGAGGAATATCAAGACCTTTGCCAACTTCCAAACCAATTATCTGAAGTATTCCCTTGTTCAGAATCTGAGAATTAAAGAGCAAAAAATTAGAAAAAATCAGTAGAAAAAATAGAAGAATATTTCCTTAATATGATAATATTGAAATTAAAGGTAATTGACTGAGAATAGGCAACAGACTGACCAATTCAACAATAAAAGTCCCAATGAGACCAATCATACAAGCTCTAGAGTTCCAAATTTCAGCCGTTTTAGTGAATCCAAGAAACGGGGCATTGAATTTTGGTTGCTGCTTTGGCAATTCCATCTGAAAACATAAATTAATTCATATAAACGTTGAAAATTAAGTCTTAATTACTAACAGAAATAAATAAATAATTCAATCTTAAGAATCCTAAGATTCACATTTGTTGGCTCTCAAAGACTGAGCCGGCTGAAGCATTAAAATATAAAATGAAGAAGGAAACGAGAAATAGAAAAGGAAAACATACTCCGGGAGGAAGCTTTGCTGCTTGAATCTTGAAAGAGGCCCTTTTCTGGGTTTTTCTGCAAATTTTTTTGCAATTATGCAGGAAAAAACAGTTTCTATTTTTATAATCAACCATTGAAGGTGGAGTTGAAATTGGAGAAAAAGAAAGTATTTGCGAACTTGCCATGGTTTTTTGGTATTGTGATCTTGCCAACGCTCAGTTCAGTGTTCTCCCACCTTATCTGCTTGGTTTCATGACCATTCGAAATTGTGTGCATCCTATTTGTTTGGGTCCCACTTGGTGGAAATTACATGTTTATAATTATGGCTCAGTCCCTTCCAATTTATTGCAAATAATTTATGAACTTGCAAGTAATTTTTTGCTGAAATTCAGTCTAAATACTTGAATAGTTAATTAAAGTTTGCTTGTCAAATATCGATAATCGCGTTCTGAGATGGCTAGGCTTTTATGCACAAAAGGGTTAAAATGTGCGATCACACAAACTGCACAAAGAAATTATCTAAAGAAACGAGAACAATTCAATCCAAATTGCATGTCAATGTTACATTGGTATTTGATCATTCCACACCTGCCCAGTTGATAAAGGTTTATATTGGACATTAAAGATTTCTCAAGAGAGAAAACAAACGAACAAACTCATCAACTGCCCTGTGCTCTCCTGTCTGCTCTCGAATTCTATTGAGTGATTTCAGAACCCAATTATATGAACATGAACTCAACTGAAGATCGGAAGCAAAATCTTGAGGGCAATTCACGATAAAAATAGGAATTTCATCTTACAACTGTCGGCGTCAAATTTACTGCAACTCATAAGAGGAGAAACTGAACCCTGATCTTCCATCGTTAGTCGACTTCAATTCCAACTTCTGGAAAGGGCTGCAAGATTATTCCAGAATATCTATCACTTTTGTTGTTTCTAGGATATAAAGATATACAACGCATAAAGAATCAAGAATGGGCATAAGATGATGGGAAAATTGCCTTATTGTCTTCAATCTATTGCCTGAGTATTGAATTGTAAAAACCTTTAAAAGGGGCACCAGTTGCTCTCCCAACATTTAAGTTTAGTTGTACAATGAATCCCGGTGGAAGAAAGCATAAAAATCTGTGCTAAATCATCTTGTGGACTCGGTGAAAACATACGAGAGTCATATTACAATTGAAAGGAGAATTGGACAGTTTCCATCACTGAGGATTAGTTATGCAACTTGGTAGAAGAACAACTTGCTGCATTTTAAAGGTTTGGTGATCAAATTGCCACTCAAACAGTAGCCTGGGGACCAACAGTGCGATTTTTCCTAAGATGATAATAATAGGAAAGCAATTTTTCCTAAGATGATAATAATAGGAACATATATATCGTCGAGGATCCTAACAATAACAGAAACAGAAAGACATAAGAAGCATACCTGCTATTAGGATCATAATAGAAGCCATTAATGGAGCCATCACTACAGGAGAAGCAAACATAGTAAAATCCGGCTATGGTCAATCCGCAGTCTGTCCCAACATTCACAAAGTATTGTTCTTTCCATCTCTGTGAAGCCAAATTAGAAGACAATAATTATAACAGAGATAGTATGAAACTCGTTTAAAAGATAATGGAAAAAATGAACCATAGAAACCGGGTCATTACCATGAATATGTAAGGATAATTACTCAAGTCCAAAGTTTTTCCTCCATCAACTTTCACTTGGCTCTGGAGAGGATTTGAAAAATTAAGAAAATATAATTTTTGCATCCAAAAAGAGACACCATTATCTACTCACCAGTAGGGGTGAAAAGGATGTAAATTTTGTCCAGTGCTTTATGTCATCTTCTGTGCTGCTCATAATTGTAAGCCAGTTATGTAAGAAGGAACTTGTATATTTAGATGTTATTTATATCAATTTTCACTACTGTTTGCTAAAGAAAAAATTGATTCCAGTATACAAGATAAGGAAAGGAAAAGAACATACGTTGCTCCCCACTTTCCAGTGAAGAAAGTATAATTCTTGGTGTCAACAATTTCCCCTTCCCAAAAGGTAACTACCTGAGATGCAAGTTTTGAATAAGAATAGAGAGAATAAAGGGCGTCCAGTTACAGCAGATGGCCATAATCTACAGCAAAAAACAGCCTCTTTTTGGCATTATTAATCCAAGCACACTATTGTTACAATTTATAAGAGGAATTGCAATTTTGAACAAAAGGGAGCACAGTGGCGAAGGCAATCTTAAAAGCCACTCCCTTTTTTAGTCCTCACAATTTATAGAGGAAGTGAGGAAAAATGATCAACAATGATGTAGCGAATTCATTATCGGCTAAATCTATAGGGTGATAACATATACGGTGAAAAGAAATACAACTTCTGGTTAAATAAATAGAATATGCTCAATTATATATGTGCTCCATCTTGCTCGATTTGTGGATAACCTTTTTATTTGGGAATACAAGTGTCCTAAAATAGATCCTCGTATTTTAAAGTAAATTCAACATACCATCTTATGAGAAATAGAAACGTTTTGCTTTATCTCTTTAGTTGATTAGAGAGACAGAAGTTAACAAAAGTGAAATAGACTTCTTCTTCGCGATCATATGTGTAGTGACAAGGAAAAATGAAAAAACTGCTTCTGAGTAAAGGTTTACTGAAGACGGTGATGGTGAAGATGTGAATGGTGACACTATGTTACTATAGGCCATAGGACTTGAGTAGATCATTAAATGTCTATTCTTAAAACAAGCATAAGAGGTAAAGAGACAAAGTATATCTCAATTTCTAGATAAAATGGTAAAACAGTGATACTAGGACAATAAAAATCTAGCTCCGTATTTGCTTGAACTGCAAGTACCACAGACAGAACACCTAAATCACGTCAAAAGGATACTAAAAGTTACATTTTTTCAACAACAGTGAAACCTTAATACTGCAAACACAAATCCTGGTCCAAAAGGCCCAAAACAAATAAGAAAAAGAAGGAAATTTCATAGACCATTGTTAAACTTTCTCTAACTCATTCTAGACAGACAAGTTAGCATATTTCCAGAAATGTTCTCGAAGTACCAATGCTTACCCATAGAAAAGCACGAAAAAAGATATGTGGCAATAATGGAATCTTTATAACTATCTCACAGCAAAGATTCTTACTGGGGTGTCTGCCATAGGAACATTTAGAGCTTCCATTGTGCCACATAAATAACCATGATAATGATCAATGCCTTGGATTTGCACATTTACTCTCCATGCTTCGTCCTTTTGTAGACTTGAAACATTCTGAGTCCCAGAGAACCCCTGCAACAAACTTATTGATGAGAACATAATCGTTTATTCCGCATACTTTCAAAACATTCTGATTCCCAGAGGCCAGAGAATGCCTTAATACTGCACTGAAAGATGTATGCTTTGCATTTATTTAGTTTATGCAGTATGAGCATCTCAATCAAGTTGAAGAGTCCCAGATTAAAACTTCCTCATTGTGTTATGACGATATTTAAAGTCTCAACTCATTGACATAACCGTAGCTGAAATCTCAATTCAAAGGTGACTTCCTAAGTCTCTTAGCCAAATTCCTAAGCAAATTCTCGAAAGCATTTCAAGAATGCTCTGAGTGTATTTTCTGTCCAATCACAGTACCAATTGTCATAGTTAACAAGTTTGTCTTTGTTAAAATGGAAGCAAACTTTTCAAGGTTGAGCTGCTTAACTTATTTCCATTTCTATCCTCTGGCTTCAATAGCCATAATTATATAAGAATAATGCTATATTTACAAAGTGGGGATGACCCCCATGAGGTAAAATGAGAAAGCCAATTAAATGTGAGGATATGAGACACTTTATTGGGGATCATCCCGAATTTGTACCTATAGCATTACTCATAATATAATTGCATCTTCTTCAGAGTCTAACTAACTATATATATATATATATTACCTATATATATGTATGTATGTATGTCCATTAAGAACAACTAACAGAAATCAACAGTCTGTTAGTCAAGGGAAGGAGAGGGGTGGACAATCTTATTCCTCTTATCATACTGCAAACTTTAATTAAGAATAATATAATATAATGACGAAATATTTAGCCAATCATTAGCAATCCATTCCAAATTCATTCCCTGAATTTGATATTTCCCATTTTCCCAATATTTCCCAATTGCAAATTGTCATTTTCAAATAATCCAGAATATCAAATTCGATAATATGATCGTACCTGGCTTCACAAAAACGTATATTGTGTAGTTAATTATTAATGCTTGCCAATTTATTAAAAGCCCATAAAAACTTTAATAATTATAAAACTAAGGTGGAAAAACTGAAGAAGCAGAAATTACCTGCCCAACACTTAAAAGAGTACAAGGTGGAGGAGTATTGTTTCCTGGAGTTGTACCTGCATAGTTATATTGATCATTAGTACCAAATCATCCCAATTATAATTCAAAAACATATATTCCTTACTAGTTACTACTTACTACCAATGGAAAAACTATTATTCACATAAAATAAATCTCCAATTAATTGCCACAGAATCAACGAAGAGCTTATTTTTCTATTTTTTAAAGAATTTTGATTTTTCTCACCAAAAAAATACAGAATGATGTAAACCCAAATCAAGATTATGAAAGTAATCGCTAAAACTCCCAGTTTCAGTCCGCAAAAAGAACGATAAATTACAAAGCTTGATGCAGAATGTATGCAAAAAATTAAAATTGCAAAAATTGCCGAAAAGGGGTCAAAATGAAAAAGATTGGGAACCTGAAACTTGGGAAGGCGAAGAAGTCTCCACTACTCTCACTGGCATTTTCGATTGCTCAAATTGAATATCCTGAAACAATCGTCAGCGTCAAGTTGAATCAGAAACCAGGGATTTTTTCCCCTCTAATTACTTTGCCCTTTTCCGTGTTATAATTCATAGCGAATTATGTGATTTACATTGGAAAAAATTCATTTTTAGTCCACAGCCTTTTCGAAATGTAACAATTTACCCAAAATTATTTTTTCGTATGGACCATCCACAATAATTCAAAGATGTAACAAACTTGCCATTCCCTTTATTTTGACCATTAAGTGATGGGTTTGCCCTTTCAATTTAAATAAACAAATATAAAAAAATAAAAATAAAAATAAAAAGATAAAGATAAAGATAAATTATAAATGGAGTCTCATAATAATAACTTTTCAAAAGTGCAAATAATTTTCATTTAACATACTTAAAAATACATATTAACACACACACATACAAAATAATAATAATAATAATAATAATTGATTTGATTATGTTTAAAAAAGAATATTGAGGAGTAAAATGAACAAATGAAGTACCATAACTTTCTAAAAAGTGAGCAATTTTGCTTCTGTTTGTCATCCATTTTATCAAACATTGTTTGCTACAGTAAGCAATCTCCACCACATATTTACTTAATAAATATTCTACACACAAACCAATAAAATTACTTCACTTTTCAACCACACATTCTTTAAAAAATATTATTCAAAATTCTATTTATTCTCCCAAAATGGGAGACAAACAAACACTTTACCCTTGTTAGATCATTGTTGGCATTGTCTTCCATGATGATGGTTTATTAAGCCCATATTTGGTTTGAACTAAAATTCAATTAAAATATCAAGTCAAAGTTGACAATTAATTTTAACTGCACATTCCATGAGATCTAAAACTTTTCAACCATATCATCAACTTTTATCAAAATCTACTAATAATTTGATTATAATCTCTACCGAACAGAACA
>CAIGRN010039100.1:0-13213 GCA_903798345.1 Fraxinus anomala
TGCTTCTGGATTGTTGCTTGTTACTGGTTAGTGTGTATATATATATGCTTTGTTAGCTAGTTTTATGTGAATGCATATTATAAATATTTGCTACTAATTTATTGTTTGTTGAGTGAAAACCAATAGGGATTTTCCATTCCTAACCCAGATCATCATGTCAGTGCTACAATTATAAATAAAAATTTGAATTGTGTTTAGAAAACCATTGTGCAAATGTTATTATCCATGCAATGAAGTATGCATGTTACATGATTATCTTAGTTTTTATTTGAATATGCTCCTGTGTGTTAATTGGCATTAAATCATGTGAACATTATTTGTATTTTTATTTTCNTTTGAATTGTGTTTAGAAAACCATTGTGCAAATGTTATTATCCATGCAATGAAGTATGCATGTTACATGATTATCTTAGTTTTTATTTGAATATGCTCCTGTGTGTTAATTGGCATTAAATCATGTGAACATTATTTGTATTTTTATTTTCCTTCTTGTGATGATTCACTAATATTGGTTTGAGCTGTAAAGAATGCTTGCTATGACCCAAGTGATTTAAAATTGTCTCAGAAAGAGCCCTTCTTAATGCTGTGGCTGAAGCAACTTTATTTTGTTGACCAAACACCCACTAGTTGGAAGAGGGCGTTCTCATATCCTAGCTCCTTGTGGAGCAGGTTCTCTGCCAGTCTCCTGGGTTTAGCCATGAGAAATTCATTTACTAGGTTCAAAGAATTCTTGAAATACTGTATGGCATAACTAAACGATATCCCTTTTTATCAAGTCATTTTTTGCCACTATGATGGTGACTAATAAGATAACCTGAAGGTATCCCAATTAGCCATGGCATTCTAGTTATGTGATCTTCTGTTAGAAGCCTGAATCGGAACTCGTTTCTCAATGAGATTAATAGTATCTTAATCAGTGTAAGTTTTACTTTTGCTTCCGTTTTGGTTTCTTAGGCTGTTTTAAAAAAAATATCTATTGAATTCCTCAATTCCTAGGACAAATCACATGATGATGCCAAGCTTTATCAAAAATGTGGTCGTGAAGTTTTTTCATAATGTGTTTATCTTATATGCAATCTTCAAGGCTGTATAGGCCAAATTTTAGCCGCCCTTTGCAATCAAGCTAAAATATAGTAGTTTGTGTTCTGCCATGATTATCTAGCTTGTGATTGAAGTACAACTTTCAAGGTTGTTTGCTACTCAAATTTTATACCTTAACGGAATTCTGTCCTTCATCTCTTGCTGTGCACTCGTACTTATTGCAATAGTTATTTCTTTGATCAACTAGTAATTCATACAGAGATAGCTCTCTTTGAATTACCTTCTGCTGCATTGCAATTATATTATTTTTATTTAATTGTCGCTCTAGGACCATTCAAGATCAATGGTGTTCCTCTAAGACGCGTCAACCAGGCCTATGTTGTTGCTACATCAACAAAGGTTGACATCTCTGGAGTGAATGTGGAGATGTTCAATGACCAATACTTTGCTAAGCACTCTGAGAAAAAGAAGAAGAAGGGCGAAAGTGAATTCTTTGAGGCAGAAAAAGAGGTTTGCCTTGGAAAAAATAATTATCCTGTTATTTTTTGTGGTTTTTATTTTATTCGTTGGTTTGACATTCTCTGTAATGTAGGAGAAGAATGTGCTCCCAGCAGAGAAGAAAGATGACCAGAAAGCTGTTGATTCAGATTTGTTAAAAGCTATCGAGTGTGTTCCAGAATTGAAGTTCTATTTGGGTGCAAGATTCTCTCTAAAGGCTGGAGTGAAACCTCATGAGCTTGTCTTTTAGATAAATTACGTACTTTTAAGATTGTTATAACTTATTTTGTTACTCGTGTTCCTGTATTTTGTCTTCCTCAATTTGGCTTTAGAGATTAATCTGGGAGCACAGTTTTATCTGTTATAAACATCAAGTTTTGCTTTTAATGCGGTGTGACATTTGTTGGCTAGTTTACTTTTTATTTCTTATTATTTTAATTCAATTGTGCATTTTGTGCCAAACAAGAGTTTAGCTGGAAATTCCTATCTTTGCTCCCATTACAACTTGGTAGTTTTCATTGTGCGCCTAAGGGGTGTTTGATGGATATTATTGAGGAAATAATTAATTTTAAATAATGATATGATGAGAAATATGTGGTTAAAAAGTAAGGAAAAGTTATTGATGTAATGAAAAATATTATTTTATTGAAGGGCGTGAGGTTGAAAATAAGTTTTGAAAGAATATATTTTGAAAAAAATGTGTGTCAAATAGGGGTTAAGATTTACATATAAGAATAAAAAATCCAGCAAGGCAAATTCGGCGGTATAATAAACAACACTCGCTTCCATTTGAAGTGTGGGATTCCATGGACAACATTAGTGTCCGTTTGAAGTGAGATGGGATGGTACAAGAGCACAACATAAAGATGGGGAACGTTTCCATTTGAAGTGGTGAGGGCCAATGGACTTGCATAGTTGATGGTACAATTAATAGCACGACTTAAAAGATGGGGGAAGTCTCCATTTGAAGTGGTGATGCTGAGTCGAGTGTTTTGATTGTATGATTGCTAAAAAACTTTGTGATTAAATAAAATAAGCAGACATTTGCCACAAGAAACAGAAACAGAACCCTTCCACCAGCAGCGATCTAATTTTTTTCAATGTAACACGTAAAGCTAGCAAAACCTCCTCAAGATAGGCATTGGTTTTTGTACAAGCAATGACGATAATGAAAAGTAAAACCTGGTTCTCAAAATATATTTGGGTTGGCTATATCAATTCATTTTATTATCCAAAGCAACAACTTCAACAAGTATAACCACCTTGGTCGTCTCTCATTTAATTCGATTCTGTATATCCTCATTTCTGGTCTTGTCTAGTTTAGTACGACCACCCATCCATTTTAATAATCCTATTTCTGCTACAATAATATTATGAATTTTTGTTATTTCACAGCGAAACACTCGGGACCATAAGGATAATAGGTTTAATCGCGAAACTACAGAACTGATCTTTCAACTTTCCAAAATCTTTCTATCACAGAATCGTGCAACACTTTCCATTGCATTCAAAGCGTTCTAATTTTGTGCACTACCTCGTCTTCAGTTCCTCTTTCTTTGTTAATAATCGAACCTCACTACCAAAAATGATCACTTCTAGAGACAAGAAGTTCCTATATTAACTCTGTAGTCTGTTATTATCCTTATTTATTCCTACTATTAGTTAAGTGGAATTGCATGTATTCTGTCTTTCCAAACCTACCATCAGTAGCTAACTAATTTGCTTTAATGAACATGTAAAGCTCGAAAAAAAGTGAAGAAAATGATCAATTGGTGACAAAACAAATAAAACAAGTGAAAACCGCGTAACGAGCATGTATGTTTAACAAGCTACAGAAAGAGTTTAAATGTCCTTCCGCAACATACAACAGGAGATAACACATTGATAACTTTGATGACTGGTATGAACTTAGGATAACTTAAGAACCTCATATCCACTAAAAAAAAAGGAGTTTAAACAGTCAAGACATTCACTTATGGAAATGAGTTCCTTATTGTCGCATCACTACATTTCATGTGTAGGCGAACCATGTAATTACAGTGAAGACCTTGGTATTTTTATCATATGTAAAATATTTTGAACAATTTGAGCAACTTCAAACATTACAACGACCAAATCCATAAATTGAAATACGCTTGTAGAAATTAAAAAAGCAAGAAACTTGCCTTTCGTGAATAACATCAAAAGTAGGAGCATCTACAACATGATGAAAAGAGAGTCATTGCACTGAACCTCCACTAATTACATCTGAATAAACAACAAGAAAATCCAATCTCAATCACGGATACCAAGTTCGACTTCGAGCTCATCATCTTCTTCAAAAAGCTTTAGAAGACGTGCATGTTGCTCCTCCCTCTTCTTCCTTTGCCACAGCTTGAATAAGAAAACAGCAAATGCAATCGCGGCCAACAGCCCAAGGCATATAAGGAGTATTTCCAATCCGATAGATCTACTAGATGATTTCTTACTCGCATTCTTGGAATTTGTTGTTGATGAGCTGTCTGCCAGTCCTACAAAGACATCATAGGCATTCAATATATTACTCCTAATTAAATGGAATATTTAATAATAAAAATGACTAAGATAAAACTTGTGTTGAGAAGATCCTTGGTCTAGCGTGCACTGAAACTGTAACAAAAATCCATTTCCTTTCCCTGTGCAAATGATTCTCCGGTATTTAACATGGACCATAAAGAAAATCCTTGATTCCAATTATCATTGGATTATTTCAGCTAAAAGCTTAAGATTTTATCCGTCATTAGTAGTTGTGTTAAGAGGGACTTGATGTTTATAATACAAAAGAACAAAAAGGCTATGAACAATATAAATTTGAAGACAAATGTTTCCACAAAGTCGAAGAACAGCTCAATTTTTTGATAAATTAGTCTATTACAATTAATTGGTTAAACTATCAAATCAATCTTTATCTAAATAATGAAATCTCAAGCATAATAATCGAAATGATACCAACAATATCAGCAACAGTACCCAAAATAATAAGTTAAAAATGCTAAAAAATCGTCAGGAAAACAAGAGATTTGAAATTTAAAAGACGTTACCCCTGATTCTGTCTACATTTTGTGAAAATCGAGTTCAAATAATAGAAACAACGGATAGTGGCAGATATTCACGGTACTGTGCACCCATAATTCATAAAGATTTTCAATTTTTTCATATGCGATTTCCACCAAAAGCTACAACTGGATAAACGTCAAAGCAAAACTAAAAATTGATGTCAAATATAAAACTAATAAAATAAAATTAGGAATTAGTCACGCATAAAGTTTGGAAGGAAATCTATGTTCGATCTATATTTCAGATTTACGGGGGGGTGGGAAAAAAAAAAACCTTAACAGTGATACAAATAAAAATCTCAAACTTCACAAAAAAATACCATGTTTTAGAAAAATTACTTGCAATTAACACATACAGTTGCTTAGTTGAAAAGAAGGCAAACCTGTAATTGATCGAAGAAGAAATACCGAAAAATAAAAAATAAAAAACTGCCGAGATCTCCCTATTGTGATTTTACTGCTCATCGCTCAGTAATTTTTTCCTTTTTCCGGATTATTTGCTCGGGATCAAATGTAGTGGCGTGAAGTAGAATTCGACTTTTTATCTGTTACGCCCTTTCGGTGTCGGCCGGAGATTTTGTGCACTTGCAGTTGGAGTGGGAGAAAAGTCCTATCAATTAATTATAAGAAAATAAGACTTTTTCATTAAAAAAATGTACAATTAAAGTCCATAAATAATTTTAAATTCATATTTTATGAGTTCCACCGTGGATGGATGGAAAAATTTTGAGTTGGGGGCCAAAATCAAATTTGTAAAAAAATTATAAAAAACATAAAAGTATTTGATAATTTAATAGTGATTCTCAACACATTCTCATTCTTTAACATTCTCGATATTAGTTTCAACTATGACGTCTCCAAAATTAATTTAGCCCATGTTTAACCTCATTTAAAATTATAATTCTTTTTTTTTCTTTTCTTATCAACCATACATTCTCCTAATAAAATAATATTATATGTAATCCTAAAATAAATTATTTTTAAACCACACATTTTTGGAAAAAAACACTATTCCAACCATTAAAATTTTAAATAATGGGAGCTAAACGGAGGCTAATTTCATTAGTTTCTTCCTCGACATTTATTTCATTACCAAGTTCATTATTGCTTTCATCTCCAACATCATTTTCTTCAATTTTTCTCAAAAATTACTTTCATTAATATTTTGTTCATCATAATAAATTACATATTTACGTTTTAAAATTTGTTCATAATAATCATTTCAAGTAATAGGATGGACAAACATTCAACCAATATTTAATACTAATAATCAATTCAAACAAACACAATTTAATAAATGTAACTCAAATTTGATATAATCGTTGTAGACTCATTTTATATACACAATTTAAAAATTATTCTATATAAAATAAATCATTTCAAATCAATTTGACACAATTCAATATACAAAATTTAAAAATCATTCGTAAACATAAAACGGACAGAATGAGCCTATATTTGGTCCCCATTTTTTCAAAAACTATTTTTCAACTATGCATTCTCTCATAAAATATTTTTACATGTCAATTCAAAAAAAAATTCTTACTTTTAACCACACTATTACAAAATGCACTTGGGCACAGAAATGGGGCTCAAATTGGGGTTTTCAAATTCATTTTGTCTACCACTTTAAATTTTATTAAAAAATAAAAAAATTGAAATTATAAGTTCTTGTCGTCTACCTATTAGTCACCTTTTAATTTTCAAAGACAACATGACTTAAGTTGATCGTGTCTGGAGGTCCGGCAAGTGAATGTGGCGCCAAAATTACAGTGGCAAATGAGATCGGCGGTGTCGTAATGACAGTGACTTTACAGTGTTGGGGAAATTATACACAAATTTTGAAGAACTAGTACGATTAGAATCTTGATAATAGGAATGAGGGAGAGTCTCAAGAGAGAGAGAGAAAATGTTGGATTTGTTGTGATTTTGACAAAAACATAAAAAAAACAAAAAACAAAATTTCCCAAAAGTTGGGGGCAACTGTCAAGTGAACCCCCCTTCCTTTCACAAGTGGATCTCTTAATTTTTCAATTATATATTTCATAAGCTTTTATCAAAATTTAATAAAAATGTAATTTAATACCCACAAAATATGGGCGCAATAAAATTAATAAATTTTGAAGTACGAAAAATTAGGACATGTAATGTGAAAACAATTTCACAACGTTTAGGCTCCAAGGGCATAATTCCCTAACATATTTAAATATGTGAGATTGGGTCCCATTTGACTAAAAATGACAAGAGAAAATCGCATGAGAGCCCTCCAACTTTGATTATGGGAAAGTTATCTACAATTTTAAATATCTACTACAAATTCTCATCACGTAGAGATCCAATCTTACCACGGTAAATAGGTTGAGGAGTCAATATTTCATACTACTCGAAAGATTGGAGAGCTATTTATAAATTTTCCTTTTAAAACAAAAGTTTTTCTTCACACTGTGAACTTAAAAAAAATGTAAGTTAAATCGAGTTTTACGAAAAAAAAACATTATAATAAAAAGTATTATTTACTTTTAACCTACGTGCCGTAATCTCAACCCCAATGCACATCATAAATAATGTAGACGCCCATTGATTTGAAAAAAAATTTGTTCTCGAAATCAATGGAAATGATATTTACATCCCACACATTGTCAAATTTATTGTACAAATTCATTGTACAAGCAGATTAATTCTTTATTATTTTAGCTTACAGACATGCATTGTTAAATTTTTCAAAATTAAATAAATAAGGAAATACGTTGAGATTGGTTAAGGCTATCAATTGATTGGATTTTGGGTCTCAGTCCAGTGACCCAAACAAGATTTGAATCCGATAATCCGTTAACTCAATAAAGCAAATATTAATATATATCAGTCCGATCCGATTTGTTATAATAATATAATATATTTATTATTGCAAAATTTATTACATATAATTTTTTTTTTCATTTTGAAACTTGAATTATACTTTACACATAATTTTAAAATAATAAAATTATATAGTATTGTTAATTGAAATATATGGAGAGTTTTTAATTTTTTTATTAATTAAAATAAAACTAAAAAATAATTAATTTATTTTATATATTAAACAATCAAAGGGCCAATAGTTGGAGTTGCTTTTATTGTACCCAACTTCTCACTTCCCACCTCCTACCTTGGATGCTCACTAGAATATCATAGGAATTACAATCTAAAAATAGGTGGGCCAAGAATCGAGTAAAAAATTAATTTCAAGTCTTTCAACTCAAGGGTTTAGAGGTTGACTAATATAAAATTTTCATTTTCTTAATTTCTTCAATTTTAGATTGGATTATTGGATCAAATATTCGATAACATAGCCAATCGAATATGAATTTAACAATTAAATATTCATTGAATTATCATATTGGATAATTATTCTTATTGGATTGAATATGGACATATCTAATATATATCTGATCCATTTATGGTCCTAATATTGGTGCAATCAATCGATCTAATTCACATGATCTCAAATTTATGAGAAAATACTACAACCCTAAAACTCACTAATCAATCAATATTAATACTATTCGATCATAGTAAAAATAGCTCTATTTGTTACTCAATTTTAGTTGCCTGTATCCACCTAAGGGATTTTTCCTTATACGTTGTGACAGCATTCGGACTTATTCGGGTGGTAAACTAAGGTGGAAGGCTGCCACTTTTCAGGATTAGTCGGACGAAACTCGGACATCTGAGTCATAAAAGGGGGGGGGGGGGGGGATTTTCTTTCTTTTAAGGGATCATCAGAATCATAATGTGAGAAAAGACTCTATAAGATGCTCTCCGAACAATCCACCCTTGTCGGAAGTCATACTTTCCTCCGAAAAGCACCGCAAAGCCCAACATCACTATCTAATCATTTTAAAGTGGTGCTATATGTGGAAAACACGATCAAAAATCATTTAAGCTATATCAATTTCCATGACCGCAGTCTGTGGGTCCTCGAAATCATAGTATTTGGGATCTTTGCCTTCAAGAAACATAATCAGCCACAGCAAACATCTCAAGCCTCCTTCACCAACAAAGGCAATATAAAATCGACAATAGCAACATCAACCATTGTCTAAATCGGTTTTTTTTTTTCAGAGAGTCAACATATTTGAAACTGGTCCCAAACTCACATCTATGACCCCACTGTTACAGCGACAATGCAATCCACTTGAACTCGAGTGACCAACAAGATCTAAACATTATTAATAGGTTTCAAGCCCTTTTACCACTTGGGGCAAAGGTGGGAAGTTCGATGTTATAGGTTAGACTTCGTTACATGTGGAGTCAAAAAACGATCTGAAACCTATCCGTGAATAAATGTATGTCTATCGAATGCAATGCATGTCGAAGTAATCTAGTTGTCACTTGATAAGCTGTTTTACATGCTTATCCGTGCTTTTAAATTTAACAAGTAATTGCTAATTGAATGAATTTCTAATTAATTTATAAATTTCTCGTAGTTAAATTTTATAGTTAAACATAAAGACCTTCATTTATTAAAAAAAAACAACTACATTGTTATGAAAAGAGAGAAAAATAGAAGAGAATATAAGAGCCAACACTCAAGTGTTTATTTTATTGAAAATCAAGACATGTATTTATAGGGTCTAAAATAAGAGTTACAATTGGAATAAAATAGACTCGTTGAATTAGATAAGACTTATCTAAATATCATGATAATATTAAATAATCATAAAAAAAATTATCTCATTATTTTACAGCACTCCCCCATTTGATGATTATTTGCATAATAATCGTCTCATTAAAAACTTTGTTTGATAAAAATCCAGTGAAAAAAAATCAAACTGAGGAAAAAAATGAGTACAGTAATTGTAAATATTTTGGAGTATAAAGAAAATGATATCTCATTAAAACCTTATCAAAAAAATTCAGTAGAACAAAACTTGATTGAAGGAAAAAGAGTAGAGCTACTTTCTCCGATGAAAATTACTGAAGAGCTTTGAGTTGAGGTCTTTCAATCTTGTAAACCAATTTCTTGAATATAGACGTTGACGGTGCTTTTGTGAATAAATTAGCCACATTGTCATTTGAGCGAATTTGTTGAATATCAATATCGTCATTTTTCGAAAGCTTATGTGTATATAAAAGAATTTTGAAGAAATATGCTTCGTCTGTCACATTTGATATAGCCTCATTTATATTGTGCAGTTCAAGCAACATTGTTTTCATACAAAATTGTTGCACTATCTTTTATTGAAGTTAATCAGCATGATACTTGGATATCATCGATCATGTTCCTTAACCATACACATTCTCGACCTGCTTCGTGGATTGTTATAATTTCAGAATGATTTGAGAATGTTGGTATCAATGATTGCTTCATAGATCTCTATGATATAGTTGTTCCTCCACGTATAAACACATATTTTATTTGTGATTTAGCTTTACGTGGATTAGAGAGATTAGCTGCATCCACATATCCTACTAAAGCAGATCACGAATTTTGAGAATAAAATAATCACAAATCAATAGTACATTTCTAGTAACGAAAAATGTGTTTAATACTATTCCAATGTCTTGGAATTGGTGTAGAACTATATCTTGCAAGGAGATTTACAAAAAAAGTTATGTTGGATCGAGTGCAGTTTGAAAGATAGGTTAATGCTCCAATTGTACTAAAATATAGTACTTCAGGACCAATAACTTTTTCTCTATCTTCAAGTGGACAAAATAGATCTTTTTTCACATCAAATGACCGAATAATCATATGTGATGCTAATGGATGTGCATTATTCATATAAAAATATTTTAAGACTTTTTTTGTATATGTAAATTGACAATCAAATAATACTTTTGCGAAATATTCAATCTGCAACCCAAGACAAGATTTGATTTTTCCCAAATCCTTCATCTCAAATTCATTTTTCAAATAATCTGCAATTTTATTGAGATATTCAAGAGTTCCAATTAAATTTAAATCATCAACATAAACTGCGATAATTACAAATCCAATAGTTATTTTCTTTATGAAAACACATGGATAAATATCGTCATTTTTATAACCCTCCTTCAACAAATATCCGCTAAGGCGATTATACCACGTACGTCCGAATTGTTTCGATCCATATAATAATCTTTGCAATTTAACTGAGAACATGGTTCTCGAGCATGTATTGTTTGTTTCGGGCACTTTAAGTCCTTCAGAGACTTTCATATGTATGTCATTATCATGTGAACCATACAAATATCTAGTTACTATATCCATAAGGAGCATATCAAGCATTTGTGACACAAAACTAATTAAAAATCTAAAAGTAATTAATTTCAAGTCTTTGTGAGAAATCTTGAGCTACGAGTCGGGTTTGTACATTGTAATTTCATTATTTTCATTTTTCTATCATATTAAAATTCATTTGTATCTTACTTGGATTACATTTTTAAGTGTTCGAACTACGCGTCCAAATACCTTCTGTTTCTCTAAGGAATTTAATTCTGTCTGTATATCTTCTTTCCATTTTGGCCAATTATTTCTGTATTGACAATCTTTAATAAATTGTGGTTCGGGATTTTCATTTTGCATAATATCAAGAGTCACGTTAAAAGCGAAAATATCGTCTATAACAATATTATTTCGTTCTTATAATTTATGAGATAACATATAATTTATTGAAATCTTATTATTTTCGGACACTTGTGATTATTCAGGAATCATATTTTCAATATTTGATCGATCACTCTTTTATAATGTTACATCTTTTGAGGTTTTTAGTTGATTTTTTCTTGCACTTTTCTTTTTCGAGGTACATAATCTTTTAAACCAACTGATCGACCACGTTTATGGCGTATTTAAAATTCATTTGCTATAGCAGATTGTCCTGCACATATATCAATTTTTGCTAGAACATTTTCCGCGGATATATATGATTTTGTCACTTTTCTCGTGTCAACAAATATATCTGGTAATTGATTTTCAACTATTTGCAAATAAATGATTTTTTCAACCTCCTGCTCACATTGATTGCTGTGGGGGATCAAAGCGAGATAGAGTTGTTTAATTTCAATAAATTTTACCTTATTTTTCAGGATATAGTTTTTCACCTCCCAAAGTTGGGAAAATCTTTTAATCAAATGACACTGCGCAAAATGTATAGTAAATAAATCACCCGTTAAATGTTCAAGATACCTAATAATGGATGGTAAATCAAAACCTACATAAATTCTAAGTTTTCCTTGGAGTCCAATTTTAGTACGTTGTGGGAGTGAAATATGGACTTGGACAGTACAACAAAAAATTTGTAGATGAGAAATATTAAGTTCATTGCCAAATGTCAGTTGTAAAAATAAATATTGATAATAGTCAGTTGGTCTAATATTGACCAATGACGCAACATGTAATATGACATGACCCTGTATAGAAGTTGGGAGTTTTGTTTTCACAAGTAATTGTCTAGTAATAAATTGTAGTCGTTTAATAAACGACTCAGATAAACCATTTTTTATATGGACATGCGTAACCGAATGTTCAATAACAATTCCATTGGCATGCAACAATTATCGAATGCTTGTGATATAAATTCACCAGTATTGTCAGGACGAATAGTCTTGATTGAGTAATTGAAAAATTGCACTCGTAATGTTATTATTTGAGCAAGTAATCTAACAAAAGATACATTTCTAGTGGAAAGTATGCAAATTAATATAACATAACGATTTAAAAATTCAATTAGTAAATTTTTAAAAAAATTGTATACATATTTAGATTGGAGAAACATTTCCATTGGAGTAAAAGTATCACATAATATATGTAGTAGTACAATTACAAATGATCTCGATATTCCGATAAATTTCATACCGTGAAGTAGAAATGAAAATGTTAAAAATAATCTTGATAATTGACATATTTGTAATATTTGTAATGTTACTATTTATGTTTTAGTATGAAATTTTATACTAATATTTATGATTTAACTTATTGGATATATGTTAATTTTTTTTTCTTAAACTGTGGTTTAAAATGAACTAAATAGAAAAATGATTTGGATTTGTTTGGTTTAAAAATTGAAGTGGCTTGATTTGAAAATTTGTCACAAATCGTCAAAATTAAACCATGTTCACCCTTACATCTAGCAAGCAAATAAAATGAAATAATGAATCAAATATTTTGAAATATACGGAATAATAATAATATTCAATAAATTGTATGATTTTCCTATTTTAAAAATATTTTTTTATTTTAGTGTATTGGTTCAGCCAAATACCCGTCCATTAGCTCAACCAGTGTCTCGATAACTCAGTGCTTTTCTGATACATATGGATCAAAGTACTACCAAAATGCTCCATTTTCAAGGTTTAGAACTAAAGTGAAATATGCATTAAAAGATTAGGGACCTCATTTCTCCAGCCGATGTACACAACTATATAGCCACCACATTTTCCCAAGAAACCCTAAACCTCCTATCACACAATCTACACTCTCTGCTTGCGCCCAGTCGGCTTCTCACACCCTTTACAGGTAATCCGTTTATCTTCTATTTTTTCTAGCAAATCTTTTCTGATCTATTTCTTATGTATCTGTATTGACGATTATAATTGCTTATTGGGTTTGTACGTTTGTTATTGTCATAAAATTTTTG
>CAIGRN010039125.1:481-12567 GCA_903798345.1 Fraxinus anomala
AAAATAATGTATTTTAAATAATGATATCATGAAAAATACGTGGTTAAAAAGAAAAAAAAAAATTATTGATGTAATGAAAAATATTATTTTATTAAAGAATGTGTAGTTGAAAATGAGTTTTGAAAGAATATTAGGCCCTTGTTTGATCTCATTAAAATTATAATCAATTTTTCTTTTTCTTCTTATCAATCACACATTCTCTAATAAAATAATATTATACGTAAATTCAAATTATTTTCTTCTTTTCTAATCATACATTCTTAAATATAATACTATTTCAAAAATTATAATATCAAATAGCGAGGGTCAAAAACGAGAACTTAGTAATTAGCATCGCCGTTGTTAAAATAACAGTCTAGATAGCACTAATGTAACATTAAATGAGATGTACAATTAAGTATACAAATTTATATAAAATATTATGTAAATAGTTATGTACAAAAAGTATTTTCCTAAATTTATTTTACCTTTCATTCAACATATTACATAACGTTATCTAAACTTGTGTTGTAATATCAATATTTCTAAATAATGTTATTCACACGAACATGTAAGTCATAAGTGAACAATTGAAATAAATATTGGATGTGATTACCCAATCCAAATCAAAAAGCTTAGCCTATCACGAGAAAGCAACTTCGATGTTATCGTAAATTGCTTAGAATATTATGTCGCGTAAGAAAAATATCATCATCAATGTAAGCGATGTGGACTTCATTAAGTTGAAGTGACGTGTAAGTACAATGATTGGAGATTCATATATATTCAGAAGCTCTTAGAAATACTAACTCGACAATATTAATATATTTTTTAAAAATTTTATTTTTTATTTAGATTTAGGTGTAATTTTATTTTTATTTAAGAAAATAACGGATACTTAGATAACAATGGTGAAAATATTGAAGAATAATTTTAAATTTTTTATTGTCTATTTATTAAACATTAATATCACATAGATCATAATATTAAATCACTGGTCACTATTTTTGGACATTCAGCATTGTCACTAGTCAAATTGATAAGTCGCTGCTCGTAGAATGCTTTATTAGGATATTGGCTTGTTTGCTTGTCTACGGATTAGTTAGGATAGGCAACTCACTTTGCCCCCGTTTTGACACATTATTTGAAATTTTAATAGTTGGAATAATGTTTGGTTAAAAAAGAATGATTTTTTTTGAGATTACGTTTAATATTATTTTATTGAAAAATGTGTGATTAATATGAAGAGAAAAAAATAAATTATAATTTTAATGGGGAGTAAACATAGGCTTTATCAAGCTTGTAAATCGAGTACTTCTTAAATTTTACGTCTTTCAGTTAAGGATAGTTATATTGCATCCACAATTTTTATTTGATACAATGCATTTTAATTGTAGTTAAACTTTTCAATATTTGCTCATTGTAGCAAATATTTACTTAAAAACTTTTTTCTTATCTTCAACCTTCCATTGCTAATGTGTCTCGTCCTTGATGACGATTTATATCATAATTATTTTTTCATGCTTTGAAATGAGGAAAAAATATATTTTTTTGCACTTTTTATTTATAATGAAAAAAATATTTTTTACTATGGACTTTTGAACATAAAACTGTTATCAAATCCAAAATATGTTAAACTAATGAAAAGTTTGAAAATAAGAATGACATAAACTTTCTTTAAGGATAGAAGTATAATAATGAACAAAGATTAAGAATCTTAAGTAAAATTAAAATGTGGTGTAAAAAATAAAAATTGCGATGTGAATATATTATACCATTCATATAGTGAAATAGTCTTCTATGGGTGATCCTATTTGGCGCGCAAGTAATTTATTTATTTTTTCCAATAGATGTAACAAAGTCTATTGAAACAAATTTAAATACACCAATATAATTAAATTCATATTTTTATTTTCTAACAGAAGTTTTCAACATTATGATAATGGGTTAAATGCACTGCGGTCACCCAATTTGGAGTAGAGGTGTATCTAGGTCACTTACCCTCGATTTGGTGCAATCATATCACTCAACTTCAATTCACTTGCAAATCTAATCACCTCATCTTCAATTTGATACACAAGTCAACAAACTTCGATTTGCTTGCAAATCCAGACACTTTATCCACGAACTAACAAATATGTTAACCCTCGATGTTAAAGTTGATGAATAGTTGCCATGTAAAAATACTCTATTAGTTAATACCCTTTTTTTTTTTTTTTTTGTCTTTTTTGGTTCATCAATTATATATACATTTTTTTTTTTTTTGAAAATGTGTTTTAAGATAGGTGATATGTGCATTGTTGTGTGATGTAGAAATATACGGTAATCAAACATTATTTTTTGTTTTAGTAAGCATATTATGTTAGTTAAATTGATGTGATCATTCATAGAATGGCCAGAATTGCAAGCAAATTTGCTTCAAATTAAAGACGAGTGACTATAATGTAATAAATCTGGAATTGGGTGATCCGATTGCTCTTAATTGAAAATAAAGGACCTAGATGCACCTCGCTTAAAGTTGGGTAACCACTAGTGCATTTGACCTTTATGATAACTATTGAAGTTAAAAATCGTCGATAGTCAGAATGTGTAAGAATCTACACATATTGTTACCTCAAGAATCCACCTTCAAAATAACACATCTAAGATAGTATTGAGTTTGTTTAACAAAATAACACATCTCTGTATTCTTTAAACAATATTATCACAAAATGTAAAAATCGGTTAATTCACCCGTGCTTGTAACTTGTAAAAATTTTGTCCTATATGAAAAGAATAATTAATCTAACATGACATTGTTTGAATCTCAGTGCAAGTAAAACTATTAGAAGATAGGAAAGCTAGAAAAATAAACCACACTTATATATAATATCTCAACTATAATTTGATACAAAAAAGGAATTGAGATTGGAAAAAAGTAAAATATTTAAGTACTCAATCTGACCATCTAGCAGTACATGACAAGCCACATTTCCTACTCTAATGGTAAGTTCGGTATACGAAGGATTGAATAGAACTGAATGGGATAAGAACGGAGGCATTTAAGTCATTTTTCTTTTGATTGTCCAATCTTTTGTAGATATGAGTGCCTACCGATAAAAGGATTATGATATAATATTGACTTCATAAACTAAATAATAGCGTCATATTATCTCCTTTGGAAGTTGAATGCCAATGAAGGTGAAAAGAACGACAAATCCAAGAATTATGCCGGCAACTAGTCCAAGAAATTCGTGTTTGTATCCGAAGTAACTTCTTAGGAACTCTTCCACTGTTTGGCCATTGTCGAGCCGATCCTGTACATCCCCAAATTGTGATACTAGTAAACCGTACAAGCTATAGGACACGGGATTTCCCCAACAGTACCATCTCCACCACACCGGCATACTCTGTTATTACCAACAAAAACATTAGATATGACTTGTTTGGTACGTTGGATTTCACAGTACTTGACAGTATTAAAAAATAAAATAAGTTAATGAAAAAATATATGTTGCTACAACTTACAGGTCGAGGGACGATAAATCCGGAGAACAGGTTCCAGAATGAATAGAAGAAAGTGGAGATAATGGCGGCGATGTTGTGATTTGGAGTGACAGCCACAGTCATCATACCGTAGAGGACGAAATACAGTAATGAGAAGAACATGAAGAACGCATACCATAAAAATTTTTCAGCAGTCCATTCGAGGCTCATCATCGAATAGACAATGCCACTATATATAACCGATTGAATGAAAACGTATGGGATTTCAATGAGAAACTGCAACAAATGAGAAAAATTTGTAAGCAAATCTCAACTTGAAAGACTTACACAATGTGTTAAAAACATTGGTCGTCGTCAATCCATCCATGTACGTTAGTTTGAATAACAAACACTGATGAAATGATCAAATTGTAACAAACATTTGAGTGATGGAATTGTATCAAAATTTAATTTTAGTGACCGACATGAAAGTTGAGTTTTTAGTTTAACTGGTTTAACATATCACCTGACTGTAGGCATACGGTAACGCAGAATACATTCCGGCTGCTCTTTCTCTATAAAAGACTGTTCGTTCGACTGCCACCACAGGCTGTACTGTTGAACCATATTGGAACCCCAAAAAGAGTATAGAAGCATACATTGAACCCATAGCATTGAACAAGTCTTGTTGTGTCTCCCTACATCGAAAATAAGTACGTTTTTTTAGTAAGAAAAGTCACTTGGAACATCATGATAGCCAAAGATTCTTTTTGCCTTTTTCACATACCTTTTCGAGCCAAGGTCGAAAAACATTGTCCCAAATGTCAGGGCTATAAAAGTTGTGAACACAAATCTAACTGCAGTATAAGGCGTATTACGCCAGTATGACCAATGTTGTTTCCACAAGCAAGCCAGGCATTGAGTGAGGAAAGATTGAGAATATTGAGTAGGGAAATACAGGTCCTTTGTATTGGGACGAGGGACGCTTAATTCCTTAATCAATGCTTTGTTCCTCCTGCAATTTTTACACCATATGATTAACAAGATTGGTTTACCACTAAAAACTTTTGACGCGGACATTGAAGCAATATCTAGTCCTAGAAAAGTCTAGAATCAAAATTAAGCAGTGTGAGACACCTTCTTCTTATCAAACACATTGATTTTCACGTGAATGAACTAACCTGTATAGTTCTGAGTTTTTGTACAGGTCAGCAAAATCAACCCCCAAAAGTAGTTCTTGTGCTGAAGAAGTAACTTCGAGCATCCAAGTTGCTGGATTGTAACTGTCTTTAATTTTAGGTACTCCTTCAATTCCCTCGAAATAACTGATCAAATGGGTCGAGCGGCGACCCAGTGGTCCAACGTATATCTCTTGCCCTCCTCGTTTCATCAAAAATAGCTAAAAGATCACGTTACAGTTAATAACTCGTGTATAGTTAATAATATGAATAGTATCAGCTTTATCTATAATATTAACTATCGTACCTCGTCAAATGCTTCAAATATGTCGATGCTAGGTTGATGGATAGTGCATACAACTGTTCGTCCAGTGTTTACTGTATTTCGGACAGTTCTCATCACAATTGCAGCAGCTCGTGCATCTAACCCAGAAGTTGGCTCATCCATGAATATGATCGAGGGGTTAGCTACAAGTTCAACTGCAATTGTAAGCCTTTTGCGTTGCTCAGTCGAGAGACCACTGACGCCTGGCAACCCAACTAGTGCTCCTCTTAATGGGGTAAGTTCCACAAGTTCCATTACCTCCTCAATAAACATCTGCAGACAATAGGTTAAAAGTCAATATCAAATTATCAATCATGTGTTACCATGATGAATCCCTTCAAGTTTAAGATCTACTGACCTTCCTAGTTACAGAATCGACATCTTGAGACAACCTTAACCAAGCTGAGTAAATAAGGGACTCGTGAACGGTAACATTAGGTGAATGGATGTCGTTTTGTTCACAGTATCCCGAAATTCTAGCAAATGTTTCTTGATTCTTTGGGTACCCGGAAATTTTGATATCGCCCTCAATATATCCTCCCGTTTTTCGGCCTGCTAAAACGTCCATCAAAGTTGTTTTACCAGCCCCGCTAACGCCCATCAAAGCTGTGAGAACTCCTGGCCTAAAAGCTCCACTTACACTCTTCAAAAGCTCCAACTTATCCTCAGCAGCGCCTTGAGATTTCATTTCCTGCAAGTCAATTTAGAGATTATATTGAAGTTCATCTGTTACTTCGATTCACCACATAATATGCACATCATTTTAAGAATAAATTCATATAACTAAATATGTTCTTTGATTAATAGGTTGAACTTTGAGACAAGGTGATTCAATACTCAGTTCCCGTACCACTGCCCATTTATGAAAAGTTGTGCACGTGTCAGGTCTTTGATAAAATAATAAATTTGGACAGCTCGTGATGGAACATGTTTGAAGACTGAATTTAAATAATGAATGTATCGCCTTTGTAAAAGTTTAAGCTTATAGATGAGGTCAACACCATATAACATCTCATAATAAAAGAATATATCAATTTTTCAAGCTTACTACATACCTCTGGCATGTCAACAGAGTATCTAACGTCATCAAAAGTGATGGAATGTGGTTCAAATGGAAGAATCATTCCCCTTTTTTTATTCTGACTGGCTTCAATCGCATCTGTCCTCATGGATGAGGATTCAGAGGAAATGCTTCTCCGTGTTCTATCACCACCTTGAGCTGGAACTTGGCTCACATATCCACCTTTTGGGGCATCATCTTCACTTTCTTCAGGTAATACAGCTTCAGGCTTCTCGAATGCTGCAAAATTTTCGAGCTTTATTAATACTTTAACTTGATTGAGAAAATTCTTTGAAGTATGGCGAGTAGAGACTCACGGTTGAGATACATGAGAGCAAGAACAAAGAGGATGTTGAATATCCATACGAATCCAAATAATGCCCCAAATCCTATCCAATACCAATATGATTGAGGAAAGAATCCACGAGACCTCATCGCCAAAACTCCCAATTCAGTTCCATTTATCATCTTTGAGATAAAAAAGAAATTTATAGTCAGCTGGTGCAGTTAGTGTGGAAAACGTGATGAAAATTCATAGTGCGTGTTTTTTTATTTATTGTTATGCAATACCAAAAAGGACTGGATAGTATATTGATCAAGATTTTTAGCTTTTTTTCTTCATTAATACTATCTAATACTATCCGTTCCTCCCTACCAGACATGCCATGAAAGCACTGGTCAATGCATTCACTTACTTTACTCCAACTGTGCCCAGTAAATTCATTCACGAGCATTGCATTCTGTGCATACATCAATGGAGAGGACCAGTAACCCCATATCCACCAACCCTTTACTTGATCTGTAACACCAACCAGAATTTATGATATGAGAAAATAGATTATTTGAATATATACATAATCTATTTAAACATTCAATTTTCATATTTTTACCTCTTGACAGGACGACACCACCTAATGCAAAGAGGAGGAGCAGTGAAAATAGGCCAAATGTGTTTGCAATAATCATATTCCTCCCCATTGCCCCGATAAATCTGAATAATGCTCCTGCTGACTGATGGAGCACTAAAAGTAGCAAGTACTGCTTGAAAAATCTGCAACAAAGAATCTTATTAATTAATAGTTATTCCAAGATCGGGTTACTCTTAGCAATGGGACCTATTTAAGTATACACAATACGTGTCTCAACCACATAGTGCGTTTTTGATATGCAGTATTTGACACAATAAGACATTATAATGAAAATTTTAGCTTTTTGTTCTTTCTTAAGATTGCTCATTACTGTCAAGCTTCTCTACCAAACATGCTACAAATGTTTAATTCTCACCTTCCTAAATATGGATCGAATCCAATCACGTAGTAAGTCATAAATAATTCTCTTAAGATTGTTCATTACTATCAAGCCCCTCTACCAAACATGCTACAAATGTTTTAACTCTCACCTTCCTATATATGGATCGAATCCAATCACGTAGTAAGTCATAAATACCCAGATAGCAACTTCAAGAAAGGTAATAGGGATTTTCAGGATCCAAGAGGGAAGTGCGTATGCCCATGGGGGGAAGAAAAACATATCCCTTTGCTTGTAGAAGACGGGCAGTTTGTAAATTGTCATGGCAAGCTCTGACATTCCATTAAACATGACCATAGTGACAGCAAAAAATAGTGCTCCAGTATATATTCCTCCATCAGTTGCATCGTCTTTGTGCATCTCAGTTCGAAAGAAAACTGTCATCGCGATTATCCCCATAACAGTAAGCTGAAAAAGGATACAAAAAAACCAATTATTAACAATTGAATTCCATGTAAAAAAAAAAAAAATAGATGAACATTCTGTTAAAATACATGCCTGGAAAATTTTGAAGATATAGACAAATGAGTTTCTCTTCATCAGCAAGAATTCTCTGTCACTACAAGCTTTAAGTAGCTCTTTATCTCCAACACCATACTTTTGGGTTGATAAAGCCGCGGGATGGCTTTTGCTTTTATCGAAGGGTATTGCAAGCTCATCCCCAATTCGCATTCCAACATTGAATGATTGGAATGCCTCGGCAAATTCACTGACTGGGATAAACCTGTAAGGCTCATCCCTACGTGCCCAATATTGCTGCTGATCCTTCTTTGATGTCACCTGCATATTTATTTATTTTCGCATTAGAAATTGTTGGAAGACCAAATTTAAAGAAATAATTGTGTCAATTCTCTAACAGTATGCTTTTAGACAATGTGATTCAACATGGTTTTATAGTAGGCAAAAGGCTTGTCAATTTTTTTTTGGTTCCGGTTACTTACTTCTTGCAAGAAATCGGCCACTCCCTTTCTCTCTGGACATTTGAAACCCATAGATTCAAAAAACTCAAGAACATTTTCACGAGGGCCCTGATAAACAATCTGGCCATCAGATAACAGAACTATGTCATCAAACAGATCGTAAGTCTCAGGTGCTGGCTGAAGGAGGGAGATAAATGCAGTTCCTTTCATAATGTGGACATATTGGCGCAGCATATTCACAATTTGGTAAGTCGTAGAACTGTCCAATCCAGTCGATATCTCATCCATGAAAAGTGCCTTCGCCGGTCCAACAAGCATCTCTCCTGAAGTTTGCAGAGAATATTATCACTCGGAATAAAATCAATAAACTAGTATTAAAATTTCATTTTCTTAATATCGGGTTTGTTTACCAGTCGTAACACGCTTTTTCTGTCCTCCAGAAATTCCCCTTATCATCTCATCCCCGACCAAAGTATCTGCACAAATTTCAAGCCCCAAAACCTTAAGAATATAATCTGTCACCACATTTGCTTCATCACCTTCCGTAGCTGCAGCCTATATTGGAAACAAAATTATGAGGTTAGACCATTGATTCAATTTGATTGAAGTGAGAGAAATTTAAAAAATGAGACATTGTATATAACTCCGGATGTGTTTTTCATAGACGGTCTAAAGCTCAGCCAAAGAAAGGAGGATTAAAGTAGGTTGAAAGCCACCTTTAAACTTTGTCAATTCTTATGAAACAAATACTTTTAATGTTCTTGATATCTAAATATAACTAGATCATCCAAAAAAAGTGTTTCTAGTTTGAACTAACTGATAACAAGAGAACCAGTTCCGAAACACAGAGAGAAGCTACAAATCAAGAAATTTTAATAGTATTTCATGGAGAAACTAATATTTAACCTTCATGTAGATATCGATATCGGGATCAGGTTTAATATTTGCTGCCTTCTCTCTTCTTGACAATTCTGCCAACATCTCTGCAAATATTTTGACTCAAATAGTTAATGAGTTATAACATATAAATCCTAAATTCTAAGTAGGAAAATACGAAAGACGGGAAAACAAATGTTAACGAAATAAATTGAATAGCTTCGAACGAACCATAGCGGGATCCAACCCCTTGGCATCTGGCAGAGAATGCTAAGGTTTCTCTCACAGTCATTTCTCCTATATGCAGATCATGCTGACTAATATATGCTGCAGTTTTTTGAGGTACAAACTCTTCCATTCCATGCCCATTATAAGTGACTCTTCCCGAAAACTGGTAAATATTTTCAGTTTCGTCAATTAAAACTGATAAAGCAAAGTTGATCATTTATGAAGGAATGAAACTTGAAGAGTCCTTGCCTTTAAAGTAGGATCCAACTTTCCAGCCAAAGCCAACAGAAGAGTCGTCTTTCCAGAACTCGGAGGACCTAAAAGCAATGTCATTCTGCAAAAAAAATAGTACTCTCTATTAGAACATAACTTGAACTTAAATAAAATGAAGACATTAAAAAATGAATTAAATTAATAATTGCTAAGCTCATGAATTAATCGATTTAGCCCTCGTACCTGCACGGTTTGATGATTCCACTGACATCCTTGAGGATAGACAGAGGCCTCTTTCTACTTGGAAGTATATGGAGAAAGTTCAAAAATCCCTTTTGAGAAAGAGAGAGACGGGTTAAATTGAAGTACGAAGAAATATGAAATACGGAGAGGGTCTGGTCGCCAAAACTAACATGCAGTCGACGTCCCCAAATTATGGGGAAAGAGCTTAGTTCTTAGGTGGTAGATAGCATAAAGTAAGTGATGATCATTTTACCTCTATTATATTTGTATGGAAGTTAATAAAACTGGGCAGTGCTCTGCTTGCTGTATGGGCTTCAGCATCTATATTTAGATGCTCATATCTCACTTCAATAGCCGGCAAGTCAATTCCAACTCTGGAGAAAGCAAGCAGGGCAAAAGATGTTATGGAAATACATTTGAATATTGAACTGATTGGATATGTTAGGAAGGACTGAAATTTAATTTTTTTCCCATAAACTCATACCATAAAAGATGCTCTATACCACACGAGATTTAGTTTGAAAGGTTAAATTCATGACACTCATAATAATGTGAGTCAGAATATATTTTTGGACATTCATAACAAAGTTCTAACAAATATATTTTTAACTAATATAATTATATATAGATCATATTACTTATTTTGATAATAACATTCATTTCATGATCGAAATAAATAAGCTTTTAACTCACAAGTATAAATAAGTAATATATGGAAAAATAAATTAGAAAAAATTTAATTACTTTTAAGCTCAGTCAAACATGTGGCATATCATACTGCTCAAATAAATCATTTATCTTTAATCAATAAAAAATATTTGTTATATAATAAACTAATTTGATTATAAGTGAACTCTTTGAATTTAGGTATATATATGTGTGTGAAATAAAATATCCAATTTGGTAACGAGTTAATAAATATGTAATCGTTGTAGGGTCTTAAACTAAATTTGAATAATTGACCATTGAGCTTGAGCTGGGAGTGCAGTGAGTTGGGCTAAAATTAATTTTTGTACTGGACTAAATTTTTATTTCTTTTTTATTTTTATCATGAATTTGGGCTAATTGTAGTACCTGTCAATTCTGTTCCTGAGCTTCAACAAGAACTTCTCATTGTCTTCTTCCACGACATTTACTAGCCTTTCAATTAAATTCTTTTTATCCTGGAATCCAAGATCATGAACATCAACTTCATTCACACCCTCTGATCCATATAGAAGGCCTTTTCTCAAACGATCAAATGTGGGAAGCTTTTCGAGGGCAGCCCATTTAAGAGCTTCTTCATCATCTTCGTCACGCGATGAACGAGAAAAAGCTTCGATCCCGGTGTTCCTCCATATGGATGCACTGTTTGCTCTCAAACTGCCATGGCTTCTACTACTTGCTCTTAAGCTATTACTAGCTCTGATAATATCACCAGTATCCATCCCTATCCTACCACCAGAATTAGGCAAAATTATCCCACGAACACTACAACACTTACTGGTTTTACACAAAGATTAGCAAGCATTAAGAGCATTTATATAAGCTTATTAAAGTCAAATTATAAGTAAATAAGTAAGTTTTGAATTAAACGCGTTTTTATCCATCATAATTGAAACTACAAAATTTCTTGAACTAACAAAACGTGACTTTGATAATCATATTTGGCGAAATAAGTAACTTAAAAGTAAGTTTGACTTTCGATTATGCGTTATCAAATATGCTCTTTTGAAGTTACTTATTTTGATAGCAAGACGGTGTTCTCCAAAACAACTTTTCCACTTAAAAGTAAAGAAAAAGTAACTTATTTAATCATATTTAAAACCAAGTTACATGAACACTTATATTTAAGTTCAGCCAAACATGATTCCTAAAGGCTCAAGAATAGAAAATGAAATAAACACGTTTTTATGGATCAAAAACTAAAAGCTTTCTTGAACTAACACAAACCAACTTCGAAAATCATATTTGGCAAAATAAGTAATTACAATGTAAGTGCACAACCACATATGCTTTAACTAACTTACTTATTTTGATGGCAAGAAAAGAGTTTCTTCCAAATTAACTTTTAAGAAAAAGTAACTTATTCATACAAAAAACTTTAAAAAGTTCAGCAACATGATTCCTAAAGACTCAATGATAGCAAATGAAATAAAGATTCTTCTGATGTACCTGAAAATGTTCTTCTCTGTAAGCTCTTGGGCGACCACCTAGGTCCCTGCTAACTTATCCCCCGATGCTCAAGTCAGTAATCGTAAAAAAAAAAAAAAACAAACAAAAAAACAAAAAAAAAAAAAAAACGGAAAAAG
>CAIGRN010039126.1:0-10686 GCA_903798345.1 Fraxinus anomala
GTTGGTTGGCGGACTATGAGGTGCAATCTTAGTGTCAGGTTTTATGGAACTAAATAAATAATCTGGTGTAACGTGACTATGGATTTATTTATTTTCAGCATTATTTTGGTTTATTTATCACGTGGATCTTGTTATTTGAATGTATTTTGTATGGATATGTTTCCTACATATTTTATTTATTATTGGTAGAACCAAAATTTTCATGTTAGGTTGTTTGATATGTTCTTTAAATTATCCAATGAAATGTTAAGTAAAGATTTAAACTTTAAAAATTTGGGTCATTACATGGTCTCTGTCTCTTGTCTTTACTGCGGATTTTTTGTCAATTTGGCGAGAGATGTACTTATAATGTAAACTATTTTATAGTAACGTGGCAAATGGGAAATATACATTAACTAATTTCCTGGTAGATGAACCAAGGACAGTAGGATGTGAAATCTTATACATTGATTTTAGTCTGTGTTTCATGATTCTCTCTCTAGCTTGTGTAAATTAAGAAACCAACATTATTTGAACTAAGGAAAAGATTTAAATTTGGTTAATGCAACGATTTGATTTATAAATATGTTGTAGAAAACTAGTAAAAAATTGAACTTGAAGAGGTCCAGTGGTATTACACATTGATCTTGCCAAGTCTTCCGTGCTTTGGAGAAGAATTGTTCTTCAACAGCTAAAACATTTTCTGTTTTCTTATTCCCACCTAAAAATAATAAATTTGCATCTCAAAAATCGTCAATTACTTGCTGTTTCAATCTTTCTATCATCAACTTCTTGAATTAATTGAAACCGTGAGATAACAGCAGCTTAGAAATGATGATGATAAACACGGAAATGATTATTTTAAAATATTTTTGATTATACCACTACCATTTTAAACTGTCACAATCGTTTTAAATTTCATTCTTTTTTTTCTTTTCTTTCATAAAATTGCATTTAGAAACACACTTTTTTCTTTCCCTTGCACACTTTTGCATAGCCGGCATAAACAATGACCAACTGTGCTTTATTTTTGTACAGTTGGCATATTTTTTAATTATTATAGAAGTTTGTGTTAAATTATTTATTAATCACATAAGATTTTCTCTTGGCAGATTAAACAAAGTTTAACACAGTCATTAGGTTAAAATCTTTAAGAACTAAGCCATTAATTGATAGTTATAAATTGATTCCATGCAAATTTATATAGAATATCCTTCAAGAGGACATGGCCTACGTTACATCGAAAATACTATATTTTTTAGAGATCTTTATGATCAAGAAACCATACAAAAGAAACATTACTCAATACTTATTCAGTTATTCATTTTTATTCTTCATAGCACACGAGATATCTTTAAGAGGGCAAACAAATCATAATATATTTTTTTCTAGTTGATGTTCCACTAGAATTGTCCTTGAAGATCTTTAATCACATTCGCTTCAACTTGGAAAGCCTTGGTGAGAACATCAATATTAATGGGCGGGTTGGATCCAAAAACTGCATTTGCAATTGTGACGACTCCTGGGAATTGGCTGCTTAGACCAGCAAATGCAAGTGCATTATTCTTCCCCACATTAAACTGGAAATGAATGAGACCTTGTGGAAACACGAAGACGTCTCCTGGATACAAAGTCTTGGCGAAGAGTTTGTTCTTTATGTTTGGATCTACAGGGTTCGAAGTAACGAATCCAACATAGAGAGTACCCTCCAAAACAATAATAAACTCGACAGCCCGAGGGTGATAGTGGGGTGCGTTGAGGCCATAAGGTGCATAGTCGATACGAACTAAAGAGATACCAAGAGTGTTGAGTCCTGGAAATTGGTTGACAGTCGCCAAAGTGACATTTGATCCTAGGGGATTTGATGTATTTCCGG
Source organism: Fraxinus anomala (assembly GCA_903798345.1). NCBI lineage: Eukaryota > Viridiplantae > Streptophyta > Magnoliopsida > Lamiales > Oleaceae > Fraxinus > Fraxinus anomala. The sequence continues at coordinate 1,856 of CAIGRN010039126.1, forward strand.
GCATGTTCAGTCCACGAAAGAGGAAAACATCGGCACTAACCATTTTTGGATCCTTGCAAATCTTTCCATTCACAAAAACTACAATAAAAACAGAAATCATTGCTAAACCATATATATGTATATACCAACATAATTTAGTACATAAAATTTAGTGAAAATTGTCATAAAAATTATGAAGAAACTGAATGCAATAAAATTATATTATTCCCTAATGCATATTTGGTAGGAGATACAGTACTAAAAGAAGAAAAAAGGAAGCTAAAATTTTGTTGATTCTAATGTAAAGTAGTATTGAGTAGTGGGCCGCACAAGATAAGGTTGTTATTCTAGGAGTGTAAAACGCATTTACCTTTTGCTTCAGCATCCTTAACAGCTACACAGATATCCTGTAGGGGGGCGGGATCAAAAGCATATGTAAATGAAACCAATGAGATAATAAGAACGAAACTTAGAGTGCGAACAACCATTTTTAGTACAAACAATATTTTGATTTTGTTGTGGTTTGTGGATGTTTATTTCGTGAGAGGGGATTGCCTATTTATAGAGCAGCTTTCTAGTTGAATTAGTCAACTTATCTTTTCAAGCAAATAAACTTGCCAAGTCTTCAAAAAATAATTAGCCATATATTTTCAAGAGCAGGTCGTTTGAATTGATAATTAACCAATGATTAACAAACAACTCCAAAATTCATAGTTTGGGGTTTGAATTAATTTCACAGTGGTTAATCTTTCATTCTCGGTACTTCAAGGAATTTCTTTAGCAGAGGAAACATAATGCAGATGCAGATGAGAAGCTATAATTTACACAATTCCCAATGCACTATTCTTAAGCTAGTTAAATTATAGAAATTATTGATAATGCATTTGTTGGCTGGTTAATGGAAGTTGTTCGTCAATTCATTAGAATTAGTCTGTCAGCTTTTCTTTTGCAAGTGAATTAGGATAGTTTCCATTTTCTAAGTCTTTAATGTGTAACAATTTCAAGAAGAAATCGTCGTTTCTCAACAGTTAACACTGTGTATCCAGTTTTTCTACATGGAAATGGCCTTTGTATATATCTCAGTCGCTGCATGTTTTAATCTGGCTTTTTGATCAAGTATTACAAACTTCAGAAAGTCTTTAACAAGAGAAATGTTATTAACAGTTTGATACATATTCCGTCATATAGAATACATTACGCATCTTCATTTACACTATTCTATTTTGATACATATCATGATTTTCAGTTGCACCAAATTCATATGTAATGCAAGCCAGAGGTTCTGAAGACAATCCAGAACACGCTATTTCTGCTCAAACCATGCACGGGGATTTGACTATTATATGTCCAAGTAAGCTGTTAATCTGTCATTCTCACCCTTAGAAAAGTTCTAATGTATTCACTATAAGTTCTGAAGTCTTGTTCATTGCGTTGGAATTTGTGTCAAGGTGGATACTTGTTAAAATTTAACCCAAATTCAAATGAGTATTTGTGGATTAGTTGAAGTGGGCCTTGAAGAGGTCAAAATATGAACCAATAAGTGATTTCGCTGCATTCTGATTAGCTGTGCGCCAAACTCCCGTTCAAGCGCACAAAACAGGGAGCTGGCTCTCGCTGACACCAGCCTGCCACTCGCTTCCCGTCATGGTAGCACTCGAGAGGCCACGGCATATCCATCTTTGTGACTATTATTAAGTTTTAACATGTATCCTATATATTGGCTCCTTTTTACAAAATTCAAAATTCAAAAAAAAAAAAGTTAGACAATATTGCAAATACAATATCCTTGTATTCTTTCTCTGAATTCTCGTTTCTGCTGCCAATTTCTTGTGTTCTTCTTGTGGTATGATCTTGTGTCATATAATCTCGTTCTTAATTCCTAATAGTATTGAATCATGCATAAAAAATCATTGCATTTTGGATCATTCATTTTTCACATAATGCATGAAAATTCAATATTTTATGGGGCGCTTAACAAGCAACCTTCAACAAGGTGTAAAGGAGAATGTTGCAAAAGCATTTCTACACATGCATGGAAAGAGTTCAAAACGGAAAGTCAGGGGTGGATATAGGCACGGGGTCGATCGGACTACAGCTCGTATCCGCCCCTACAAATGTCCAGTTTGTTCTCTTTTTTTTTTTTTTTTTTTTAGAATTTTAGATAAACCCTTGTACATTTGTATTGCAACACGTGTCTAAACTCATGGCTGGATTCACCACTGCAAAAAATAATATATAAAGCATCATGATGTCTAGCTACATCTCTATTAAATTGATAAATTTCATTAAAAATTGACAGCGCATAACTAATATTAATTTTTAAAGAAGTTGAAGCTTTACTTTAAAACTCCAACTCTAGGCTGTCAAGCTCCAGAATATATAGAAGGAAATATGGCGTGCAGATACCATGTTGATTAGATTTCTGATATATTCTAAATTCGATTTTTTATACTTTGTTCCAGGTTTTTATGTTGAAATAACGAGATTCGATCCAATTATAGAGGGGGTGAATAAGTATTTATGCGGAATTTAAATTTACCAGTTAATAATTGTAACAAGTCACAATTATTAATTAATTCAGATGAATTCACATGCACAACTATCCTATGTTGAATTACCGCAGTCAATAAATTACTGAAAAATAAATAACAGAAAATTGATAATGGAGAAAACTTGTAACTCGGTAAAAACTCCGGGCCTAAGCCAGTAGTAATCCACTATAAACGAATCAACTTACAGTGTTGTCAGACTCGACTAACTCTAGTACTTTCTAACCTCCTGACTGTAATAACCAAAGTTCTCTTCGATTGCGTACTCCTGCAGCAACTCTCTGAATTCGTCTATCCTCTGTGGATTACTGAGAACATCTTGTTCTCCAATTATCAGAAACTCTGGCCACCTTCCTTGATCTTCAGAACATTGACAGATGTTGTGAAAGTATGTGTTTTGGTGTTTGATTTAAGTGAGGATGATGTTTTTCAAAGCACTGAACAAAGCAAAATTATGGCAGAATTCTAATAATAATATGGAATGATATGGAGGATGCAAAACAATGTTTCTCTCAATGTTCAACCTGTAATTTTCGTATGAGTGGCATCCATATATATAGTAAAGAGGTTTTGGGTAGTATGGGCTGGATAAAAGCCTTGAAAAATGCGAATTGGTTTTTTCGGAAAAAAATGTCGTTCGAGCGAAAGCTCAGCGACAGGCGAGCGACGATATCTCGCTCGAGTGAAGTCTAGGCAACAAGTGGGTGATGCAGCTTCTGTTTTTACCACTCGAGCAACAGCTAGGCGATAAGCTAGCGAAATTGCAGCGATATTTACTCATTTGTTCCATACTCGAACCCTAGGACTTCTAACTTACTACTCGGCCCTTTGACTTTTAAAAACTCTTTTACATCAATGGTTTTGTCAAAAGATTGCCAACAACTTCAAAACTTAACAAACTCTCTATTTGACATTCTGTGACAAAACACGTATTACAAGTCAAATAGATTTAATCTAATCTACCTAAAACCAACTGACACATCCTTTGTCCAAACCTGTTTCCCAAAAAGAACAACTCAAATACCAAGTGTAAAAATACATGAAACATTAACAGGAATAAAAGCATTTGAGACAGTTATTCATAAGTTCAACCACATACCAGCTAAATAAAGATGCAATATCAATGTAAATCAACACACCACAACCACATTGATATCACTAAACATCAAAACTTAATTTAGCTAAAGTGAAAACCAAATCATATACATCCGAAGAGTCAAATACAAAATATGTAAGTTTAACCAACATATCATATACATCCGGGAAAAAATATTCAAATCAAAATCATGAGATACTAACACAATGCCTAGCATAGTCTAGCCTAGACAACACTACTCTTCCTTTTTGTCACAAATGACAAAGGACAACTAAGCAGCTAAGTAGTAGCATCATCAATGGAAGCACCACCATCGATTTTATCAGAAACGGCCCCATCATCCCAATGTCGACGAATTCAACACAATCTTTGATGAAGATAGTCGACAACACCCCGAAGTGTAGAAAACTCTACTGTGTGTCGATCAACTGTAGCTCTAAGTTTTGTAATCTCCGCCATCATACGAGCTTGCTGCTTGATTAACACAGACATCTGTCCCATAAGTGCCACCTAATGATCAACAGGAACAAACGCAGATGGAGGAATAGACTCAGTAGGTGGTGGAGTAGAAGTGGATGTCGAAGGATGTTAGTAGCAGAAGTAGGAATATCATAACCACACGGTGGAATATCAAATGGATCAAAAGAAAGCAGATCGTCAATAGGATCAGCTGGCACAGTGGGTCGACAGGCTCAACAGGCTCAGAAGAAGCATGAAAACGACTCTGTGAAATGGTAATATGGCCAATAGGCCAGGAAACCCTCCTCGGACCCCTCTGGAAAATTAACCCCAAGAGCAATCACTAGACGGTAAATCAAGTAGGAACACAGAAGACCAACCCTGGTACCCATCACTCGAAAGGCTTGTAACATCTGATGGCATATAAAAGTAGGAAGATCTATAGAGTCGCCATGTAATAAAGCATAAAGAAATCGGGCCTTTTCCATGGGCAGGAAAGAGATATGGGACACCGGCCACAGATTCGTGCATATAATGTGCAACACAATTTGACGATCGGTCGGAATAGATCCAGTACGGATCGCAGTAGGCTCCCTCCCAAAGGGCTGTTAAACACAGTCGAGCGAACAAATCGAGCGGACAAGTGAGTCCGTCGAGAGTGTATCAACAGATAAGTAAAGTAAAGGGCGAACAACTCAGGGAATGTGAATAAGACTCGAAATGACATCAGGAGTGATCTTAATGGTTTTACCCCAAAGAAAACCCTAAAAATCGATCCACTAATATCATGAATATTAGCATAGAATTCCTAGACCAGAAGACTAAGCAAAGAGACAATTTTATCAGTAAAGACTCCCATCCCCACGAAGTAAAAATAGTAGCAAAGTGAGGAGAAATATTAGATAAGATGACCTCACACTCTACTAACACAGGGCGTAAAGAAAACTGAGACTCAAATACTTCCTGGGCAGTAGCAGATATGAACCTAGACCTACTGTAGGAAATGGATGCACCAGATGTATGTGTAGTCATCCTCGCTCTCTTATGCGGCATCTGAGAAGTAGGCCAGACAATTACATCAAATAATGCAATGAACGAAATTACTAAATGAAATGCAATAATGCACGTGAAACGAAAAAAATGACACAAATCCACCATAAACTAGACAACCATGTCATGGGCATGCAAACTGATGCAAAAAGACATTACAAAACCAATTATGGATGAAAATGTACAATGCATGGACGAAGACGTCTGACGTAGTGCCTTGACTTGCGTCGTGGCGACGTGCCATGGTGACTTGACGTCAAGTTGTTGTGTCAACACCAAATTCAATATAAACGACATCTAAAAGACAATCTAAAGACCAAAATACGCTCAAGTGCAGGAAAGTGCAATGCCCATGAAAAATGACGCAAAAATGCAACAAGAAACGACATTGAGGAAATTTATTGAACACTTGGCGCGCGATGACAATTCGAACGTACACCAAGCATCCAACAAAGTGGAAACCACCACAATCAACAACCAAGCACCCCAATCACACAAGTCTATCCCATTCTCCATTAACAACCAATGCAATGCGAGAATAATGAAAAACAAACATAAAGAACCCTAAATGCAAAGATTGTAAAATCCCGAATTTTTTTCATAAAATAGATTTTTTTATATACTATATTTTAATATTTTGAAAAGTTAGGGACTAAAGTGATATATGTATATTGTATATTAATTTTTTTTTTTATAAGAGTCAAATATTTGGATATTGATGGAGCTATGATAAGTATATGGATATTGGACTCGTTGGATAGATCGTAATTAATTATGAATATTAAGCTCGAACAAAAGTTAATTCGGAAAAGCGATGCCCAAGTTATCGAGGTCGAAAGATATTGCCTTCAATTGTAATTTAGTTTAGTTAATTAATGAGTTTAATATATATGAGTGACCCGTGCAATGCACGGAATGCACTATTTTGGAAGTATTGTTAGTGTATTCAATGTAGAAATGTCAATGGGCCGAGCCGGTTAAGCACGAGCTCGGGCTCGTTTGTAACGGCTCGGCTCGTTACTCGTGGGCCGAGCTCGCCCACGAGCTCATGAGCTCGTCAATTTTTTTTTTTTTATTTAACTAGGTAAAACCTTTAAAAAAATAAATTTTTTTTTTTTTTTGACGAGCCACTCGTCCCAAAATGAGCCGAGCCAGCCGCTTGTGGCTCGTTTTTTACGAGCCGACGAGCCGCTCGGCTCGATTGCCACCTCTAATTCAATGTTATATGAATTTAGTAATTGAACAAGAAATTAATAAGTTAAGAAGAAAACAAAGCTTTGAAATGTCAAGAAGATTTTTATAGTTGGTTTGTGTTTTGAATTTTGTAGTTATATGGTTAGAATACTATATTATTGACTAAATGCAATGAAATAAAACTATAAATATAATATTTTTTTAGTACATTACAATAAATAATAATATGAATACACCTATATTGTGTGGAATATTGAGAACAATAGCTCCAGCTTTGCACAAAGCAAGTGAGACAGCGAGTATGGCATTGGCGCCAAGCTAAAGCAGACATAGTTTTAAATCTCAAAAACATATTAACCAACAAATTTATATGTATATGGAAAAGTTTGTGTCAATAATCAATTCATAACTATAACACTTTGCTTGTAGGAACACACTCATTTTGAGTTTCATCCAGTTGTTGTACCATGAAGGCGTTGTTAACTCCATATTCAAATTGAACGGTTGAGTAGCATATATTCTACTAGTGCCATTGTGTCAAATCATAACATTTGGAAGAATGGTCATCAGATTCTTGAATAATAAGTACTCGCAAGAATAAAGCTAAGTCGTGTGTTTTAAAAATAAAGTTTATTTTCTATACAATTTATGAACTGAACTTTATATAAAATGTTAACCCACACACAATTATGCATAGAGTTTACAAACAAATTCGTTACAAGTTACTTTTTCCTAAAAAAACTTGTGATCAAATATACTTGTTTTGTAACTTTAATCAAACATAGGTGTGCTAAACAATGAAATGAAATCTATTTTTTCTGCAACCGGATTGAGCCTTGTTAAATTGGTGTACCTGATCCTCTTCAACTTGTTCTATTAAGATCTCATCTCTCAATACATAAAACTTATTTATACCTTAATAATATATGCCCTATCAATTTCAATGGTCATTCTAGTGCCACATCCATATTTTGGTGGATATCTTTATTTTGTATTTTATCCATTCTAGTATATCTGAAGATAATCTTGTCCCTCATTTCTTCTATTTTAATTAAGCAAATATTATATCCTTTAACAATCCAACACTCACTACCATAGTGTAACTATTAGAGTAACCAATCCCTCCAACAATTTTTCAAATCACCAAACTCTCTATAATTTTGTGCATTGTCCCCCTTTTTTCATTGATCACTTCCTTATTTGTAGACATTCGATATATACAATTATAGTTCTATTTGACTTAAATTCTTGATATTACAAATTTTGCATTGTAATTAGTTGCATTAATGTAACTGCCCCAACCCATCCACCCAACAAAAAAATGCAAAAAACATAAAAGTACTTTAGAGGAGAGAAATGGGAAAGAAGGTTACCACTCAGATATTTCTATTATCTATATCAATCTCGTTTCCAATAACAAATGGAAAGTTCTGTGAATCTGATGGGATGACCTACAAGAAAATTTCACATAATAGTGCGTTCTAGTTTCTTCAATTAGACACTAGTGCATAAAAGTGCCATTCACATGCCAATCTTTACACCATTCATTTAGTCAATGACCAACTAAATTGCAAAATTTCATAGACGTCACAACAATATAAATGCACAAGAGAATTTATAATATAAAACGAGACTAAGCCCCTATTTGATTTTGGTAAAAATTAGATTTGTAATAGCTTTTGATAAAAGTTGATTAAATTTATAGTTGAAAAGTAGGTAAAAGTTGTTGATTTTATGAAATGGGTGGGTGAAATTGAGTTTATGAAAACAAGTTCTAAATAATGAGGGCCAACATGGTTAAATGAAATTTTCAGACAAAAAATAAATGTCGTGGTCCACTGATCATGTATGCAGTATAAGTTGATATTTTTCCACTGTCATAAGAGAATGAATTAAAAAAGTGTAATCGAAGCTAAAATTACCCAAAATAAATAATTCAAACAAATGTCCTACTTAAGACAACAACTTTCGTTGCATGCCAATCTTGCTTTCTATCTCTCTGTTTATACATCTATATATCCCTAATTGTCATTTTTCTAAGAATAGTTATACGACTGTCATTTACAAGTATATAGGCATATTTCTATAAGGTCAAAGTAAACAAACTTATTGCGCTTATTTGATAAAGATTTGTTTACTTCTAAACTGATCAAATTTTAATTTTAAGTTCAGCTTGTGGGGGTCGAGGGGGCGCTGCCCCTCGTGGGAGTTCAGGGGCAACGCCCCCGAGGGGGATCGACATGATTTTCATATATGTATGGAATGAATTTTTCTTGTATTAATATGATTTGTAAACTATTGTAATTTTTATTAATGTTTTTGAATTAAATTATTAATAAGTGAAATTGTATTTAGAATAATGAAATGTTAATTTTTCTGGCAAAAAAAATAAAAATTTCTGACTTGTGCGGATCCGTACAGTGCAGAGTGGATCTTTGCATTGTGCGGATGTGCTTTTTTTTTTTTTTTTTTTTTTTTTTTTTTTTTTTTTTTTTTTTTTTTTT
>CAIGRN010039136.1:0-27206 GCA_903798345.1 Fraxinus anomala
TTGAAAATTTTGGTTTGATTATAAATGAAAACACAAAACGACAAATTTGTCGTTTTTTGTGTTTTCATTGTAAATTTTTAACTTGTTTTCAAAAATGCGTTTTCGAAAATAGGAAAGAGAACGCGTTTTCACTGTTTTGGAATATTGAAAATGAAAACGGTTTGAAAACGACAAAGAGAACAAACTCTTAACTGTTTGTAATGGTTATGTCTGTTATAGGATTTGCAGTAATTTTACTTAGCATATGAAAATTTGATGGTTATGGAAGCATGGATATAAAAACTGAATTAAGGTTGACTAGCAGCAGGCTATACACTTGAAAACGAGAGCACCTCTGGTTCTTAGCACGCTAGGTGGAAGTGGAGCCCACTCATTTTTCGATGAATCAAAAAGCATATCAACTTCATTGAACAATATGGCATGGGACCCATTGCTACCTTGACCTACGCTAAACACCCTTGGTGCTACATAGCATTATTCTACGAAAATGTGAAAAGTAATTATGCGGAGTCTAGTGGAATAAAATGAGGACAATGTCTATGATTTTCATATGAATATAATAAGGTAAACAGAGATCAGAATATCAAATGCGTGGAATCAATTTTTTAATATTTCGACATATTTGATTATGTTAATAAAAATGAATATCACGTTTTCTCTCATTTGCCATGTTGTCTTCTTTATGAATGATTTTGAATGAGAAACTTGTGGTATTTAGTTACTAAACTGACTTCCATGATATCTCAGAACCCATACAGCTTGGTCTTAGCCACTCGCAGCATTAAAGATGCATCTATATCAGACAACTCCCATGCTTAAACTTTTGCAAATTTTAGAATTCTCCGTTTTTACCGATAACATATAACAGAAATACAGAATACGTGTTGTTTGTCTTTTCATTTACCAGAGAAGCATCATTATATCAAATTTGCTTTCATTTTAATTTTTCCTCTACTGTTAGGTGAGAGCCACATTTTCACGTCTGACTTCTGACCATTTGCTTCATCCAAGTGAATCACTAGACACATGTTCTGCTTGTGTGTCTCTAGCATTCTTACGATACATCCCTTTGTTTTTTATTTTTCTGTAATTTTTATTAAAAATATCTTATCTTCCATAAACATTTTTTTAGTTTTCATGCACCTAAGCCGATATGTTCTGCATGTCATAAAATTAGTGTTTACCTGTTTTTGCAGATTCCAGGTGATGGACTAAAGATGGAGGAGGTAACCAACTTTTATTATTTATTTTTGTGCCATTGACTCATTCAGCTTGAATCATCATTGCCCTCTCTCAAATTAGGAGATCAACAATTTTTTTAAGAAAAAATATCTCGGTTTTTGGGATGCTTAATACCCATTCAAATTCAGTAAAATACACTGATGAAGTGTAGACCAAAACTAACATCAACTGATGTGGTGGTAAAAGAAATTGATTATATTGTACCTTTAGTAAAGGTAGACTCAATCTAAAGTAATGAGAAAAAAGGATAATTTAGTCAACGTCAAGTTTATTGGGAATAAGGCTTGGATTCAAAATATTAGTGATCTAGCCCATACATTCTCAAATAGGAATTGTTTTATAAATAGATTCTTCTTATTTCAAACGGTTTAATACTAACAATGAATCTTCATCTTGTGCAATGGTAATAGATTATTGAAATCTCTCCAACTTTCACAACAAATTCCATAGGAAAGCATCAAGACATGTGGAACTCAACTTTGCAGTTCCTATCTCCCTTAATCTTCATTACACCATGGCCTTGGTCATAATTTCTGCTTTTTAGCCTATATACAAACAAGATTCTTCAGTAGAGCAAATCTACTCTCTCATAGTTACAGATAATTCAATTCCACCCTGGGAAAGTGATGGAGTTCATGAAGGTCTTCTTCACTTTTAGCATTCCTAGATTGTATCTGGATATTTTACCATAATGTTTAAGTTTTCTAATATTGATACTCAAGTTACTCATTCTAGATTTTTCCATGTAGTCATGCGAGGTGAACTCTAGAGGGTTGGAAATTTTCTCGAAAAGTTGGCTTCCGGAGAGCAGTTCCCCAAGAGCAGTGGTTTGTTTTTGTCATGGTTATGGAGATACTTGCACATTTTTTGCAGAAGGCACGTGGCTTGTGATAAAAACATAAATTTACAGACTTATTTTAGAGAAAAGTGAAACTAATGATTTCCTGGCATTATTTATAGGAATTGCTAGGAAGTTAGCATCTTCAGGGTATGGAGTTTTTGCAATGGACTACCCAGGGTTTGGTCTATCAGAAGGCCTACATGGTTATGTTCCAAGTTTCGACAAGCTCGTTGATGATGTTATTGAACATTACTCAAAAGTTAAAGGTATGACACTGGCTGATTTATTTCATAAAAATTTCAACAACCTCTATGATTAATTCATTTTGGGTTGGTTGGTTTGACTTTTAAGTTATCAAAACCACAATAATAATTAAAAAAATAAAATAAAATACTTCCTATGTCTGGATTCGAACATCCTCTTTTGAATTGGCACTGAGATTTTGGCGAGAGTTGAAAAATGAGTATTTGATATAACTTTTCATTTTCCCTTAAATCAGTGACTAACATTAAATCAGTGACTAAACATATTTTTAAGTCACATTGTGTACTCTAAGGAAGATACGTTTGGAAAGAAAAGTACTATTTAGGAAGGACATCATTCAGGGAACCCAAAAAGATTGATGTCATTCAATTCTGGACTGAAAGGGTAATAATTTGTGGATCGGGCTATAAGTCAAAGACCTTGCTTTGACATTGATTTGCATACCTCGTTGGGACATTGATTTTCATTCTCTTTGTTCGTAAGAGGAAAATTGCTAGTAATTCTTGCCTACATAGAATCTGTGGAGCAAACTATTCCCAAGATGGAAAATTGCAACTCTCACCTTTTAAAGATATTTAGAGGTTTGTTGTTTCCAACAATTATTTTTCTAACTTCAAGGAAGCTTAAGAGTTTTTCCTTCTTCTAAGAACTTGTCAGTTAGGATAGGACTATAATGTTCATGCTTATTAGCCTCACTTTATCGAGAGATTCTGGGCCTAATACTTCATTAATCTAGAAGTAGCTGTTTGTTGCAACGGCAAAAGACCTGTATATCAAGTATAGAAATGTCAATTCTACGAGTTACTATTTATTGTTAATTTCTAACTATTATACCATCTTGTGTCCAAAGGTTATGAGAGAAATCTGTAGTAGTGATTTATGGTTCAACCACGATAGTCAGGAATTTCTTTCCTGATACTTTTTATTTAGAGAAAGCATCAAGCTTCTGAAATAAGCAATTCAATAAATTGATTGTTCCCTATTGTCTGTCACTTGAATGCATATGCTTGTGGTAACTATGCTAAAATAATCAACTGACTTAAAATCAAGGTATATTTTCTGTAAAAGCATGCATATGACTGGAATAATTAGCAAAGGGTATGTAAGACCTAATGAGGGCCCATATAAAACAAAATGATAAGAAAAAAACCATTTGTAAAATGTCGTGACCGCTACCCTTTCAACATTTTCCCTTTCCTTTCAAAAGGACTGCAACAGAAAATTGCAATGGACAACGTAGGAGTCGCTATGTCATGCAGGAATGCTTTCTGAGTATCTGACCAGCATAGAACTTGATGATGTGTATATTTGTCTATTTGCACAGGGCTTCGTACCACTTGCATTCTTCTTATTAGTACTTGAGAAATCTCTTGAAGAGAGTAATTTAAAGTTGGTAGTATTTTCACTTATGAAAGGGAGAAAAGGTTGATTTTATTTTCTGCAAGGGGAATTTCATATGAGTGTTTTGGAATTGACCTTCCACTGGATAAAGTTTTGGTGGATTGAAGAAATTAGTTAAATTCTGCCAATCCGAATCTTTATCATTTGGCCTTGTTATTGGCCTCAAACTGCTTGCTTTCATTCTTTTAAGTAAAATGCATTTCTTTCTTTGGCGATCACAATAATAAGATGAACTGTGGGATGCAGAAAACCCAGAATTCCATGCTTTGCCAAGTTTTCTGTTCGGACAATCTATGGGGGGAGCAGTGGCTCTGAAGGTGCACCTGAAACAACCTGATGCATGGAATGGTGCCATTCTTGTTGCACCTATGTGCAAGGTAATATATCCATATTGTTTCCGATTAAGCATTTTTATAATTCATTTGTGCACTGGATTAATGGAAGCTTTTATCTAGATTGCAGAGGACATGGTTCCTCCATGGCTGGTGACCCAAATTCTAATTGGAATGGCAAAATTACTTCCAAAATGGAAGCTTGTTCCGCAGAAGGATTTAGCTGAGTTGGCATTCAGAGATGTGAAGAAGAGAGAACAGGTCTGTGTTTTTACTTCGAATGGACAAATCTCTTTCAAGATGAAGTAGGGCTAGACATTAAATTTTAAAATATTGTCTAGGGTATAGAAATATTGCATCCCTTTAGTTACTTTTTGAGCTAAAGAAAATGGGAAGGGAATAGATTTTTTTAAGGGGTATCTAGTACATTCTACCCTGGCTTTTACCTTTTGACACACTTAATAAGAATGTGATAACCAGATGTATATCTCATCTTCTTGATTCAGGCTGCCTACAATGTTATTGCTTACTCACAGAAACCACGTTTACGAACAGCCTTGGAGATGCTGAGGACCACAGAAGAGATAGAGCGACAATTGGAAAAGGTATCAATTGCGTCCATGAAAACCATACCAACTTCTCTATTTCTTTGTTATCTGATAGCTTGTTCATCTGGATCTGTTCTATATAAGGATTACAGAATCCAGCATTTCCTGCTTTTGGTGTTATTTGAAAATTATGGATATTATGAAGGCATTACATTTTTCCTACTATATTAGGAAAGACGCATTCATTTAGGCCCCGAAAACGGAAATTTTGAAGTGTTATGAATGTTGCGAAAAAATTGTTGATACAGTTACTGACATTGTTTAGCTAGGTTCACTTAATGCCTACTAAAATTAAAATATGTTTTTGGAGAGGCACATGAGTTTATGTTTCGTAGAAGAAGGAAATAAGAAAAAATGGAAAAGATTTAAGTTTCTGAGACAAACTTGAGCATGATTTTATGAGGGATTTTATAATGTATCTAAGATTGTAAGAGACCCAATGCCTGTCTTTTGGAGTACTAGAACATTAATTCTAGAACTAATNTAGTACAATCAATTAAGTTACAAGGAAAGTAAATCAATACAATATTAGCTAACTAGAAGGAAAGTCTTCAATTGCTCAAACTATATATGGTAACCAAATTTCCCAATTATATACGGTAACACTAATGTCTGTGTGTATATGAATCTGTGTGTAGACATATAAAACATAAATTCACACACAAAAAATATATGTAAGTACATGCATGTTTTAACATATGATATCTATATATTTTCTTTCCCATTCCACCATAGCTGATCTATAGTTTCAAAATTCATTTTCTTGCTGGAAAGATCTAAACTGCAATGTCATGTATTGAGGCTCAAGTGAAACAGCCTTGTAGTGAATAGATCAACTAGGGACAGCTCTTAGGTGGTAGATGTAGGCTAATGTAAACCATTCACATTCTTCCATTCTTGTGGTACGCATCTCGACTTTGTGACTTGGGCGTGATAATCATGCAACTTGAGTGGAGAATAATTAGATGTTTGGAACCAAGTGTTGAACCCCCCACATGCACACACACTAAGTTGTACGCCTAATGAACATAAGGAGAGCAACTGTTACAACTCAATGAACCACCTTAACAATTCTACATTACCTGAAAATCTTTGATCATTTACTCTCCTGCAAAGACATTGGGGGTCTCTAATGGGATTGATTGTGATGTGCTACCTCAGTGCTTAAGTAAAACTCGGAGGTTCCCGAGTGTTCGCCAGTGGGTGAACTATTAATTTGGGATTTCTTTTGGCAGTGGTGTTGTATTCCTAGCTCAAGTGTTCAGCTTAGTCATATGCAGGAGTAAGAGTGGAAGCAAGAAAGAGAGGGTGAGAGCATTACTTGAGAGCTGGAGTGCCTGAGAGCATGGATTAAAATAATAAAAACTGAGGTATAAAAAATATTTTTTCATGACATAAAAGATGCCTGTTTAAGAGGTATTATTATCAAGGGATGTCACAGGGGTGATCTGGATAAAAACTTGCTCTCTACTATATTCAAATTCTCTGTTTACTTTTGAGCTTTGACTTTTATTTTTAATCGAGTTTTAAATTTGACTAACCCATCGTGGGTCATGACGTGTCTGAAGATCCTAATAACCACTTCTGATTCGATCTGCTGCACCTTTCTGTTCTTTATCTCTATGTTCCTGATGTAGGATGCAATAAAACAATTGTAGGAGAAGGGGAAAGGGAAAGGGGGGAGAGGAAGAGAGAAATAGGGAAAGAAACTCAATTTATTTCATAATCAAAAGTTGTCTTATTACATTGCCATAATTCCCTTTATATAGGGTTTCGAAAATCATAACAAAGTAGAGAAATGCCAGTTAATTAAATTACACTCTAATCATGTTTCCTAAAATACGAATCAGGAAACTAAATAAATAATTTATCTCTATAACGTTGCATCAGTTCCTTTTCTCCAGTCCTAAGCTGCTTGCTGAAGCTCTCAATTGTTCATAGTCCACTATCCTCACCATTCTTATTTCTTCCCCCACTCCTGCTTGCCCCGCATTCCATTTTCACGCAAACCCCATGACGAGTTGATGGTTCAACACAATCTAATTGCCATCATCCATTACCACTATCCCCAGTAGTGAACAACCATGTCACCACCTGTTTTATTTCAGTTTCCTGGAGGGCGATTTAAGATTTACTGGAGTGCAGATCAGTATTTAGTAAAGCGGTTTAGAACGGCACTCTTGCTATAAGAGCACCAGAGCACAAACGGATCGCTTACTAGCAGATCATGGCCAGCAAATTATGTGACTTAGGCGTTAAGTAGACCTAATAGTTAAAACAACATCCTGTCTAAAGAAATTCGTGAAGCTCCTGATGCTTGACAAAACAGGTGAAGATTTCAACTATTTGAAGTAATATTATTTTGTAGAATGGGCTTAAGATGCATTCATGCTTCCATACTGTGTAGTTATGTAATGTGGTATAAATTGAATATTTGCCTAGCTCAATATTATCAAATGGAAACGGTGGCGACTACTATCTCATTATACAAATCTGAGAGTAGTCCTTTGTGATAAAGAAAAAATTATGGGTATAACCCTGTTAAGAGCTTCAGATGTATACATTTAAGTATTTGAACATTCTATATCTTCTTAAACACAGGCTCAAAAGTTTGTCTAAGTTGGTTGATGAACCATCCTGCTGTTAACGAAAGTTAGCGCACCTTAATCATCTTATCCAATGTAAAAAAATGATAAAAGTATTAAGGCACACTAACAGTCTTGTCCTAAACATACTACTGAATTTGCACTCGTAACCTTTGCCTTTTCACAATTTGCAGGTGTCTCTGCCATTATTGATCTTGCATGGACAAGCTGATAAAGTGACCGATCCATCTGTGAGCAAGGCATTATACGAGAAGGCAAGCAGCCCCGACAAGAAGCTTAACCTATACGATGACGCTTATCACTCTCTTCTCGAAGGGGAGCCAGATGAGATGATACTTCAAGTATTTGATGATATTATATCTTGGCTTGACGCACATTGTTGAACATATGCCATTCTTACCTCTGCACATTTTGCCTCTCATTCTTTTTTCCCCGAAGGCGGGGAGGGGTTGCTTTAATCGAATAAATATATTTATGAACGTCATAAGAAGTATATATACTGTTGCAGAAAGGAACACAAGAAAGGAGGAAATTATTGTTATTGCATTTGATCTCAGTATTGTACGACTCGTGAAATACAAAGAATCAAACATCGAGTTTTAATTCTTTTCTCTGAGAATGTAGTTGAAATGGAATAGGATATAAACGCGAATTGTTAACTATATGCATATTTGATATACATGGTTGGATGAAATATATTCCCGTTTGATAGTTTGATTTCCCACAAGTGAACGGAATCGTGAACAAGTAATATAATAATGTGTAGAGTGTCGAAACCATGAGAATTGTGTATTGATCAAGTTAAAGGTACTAATACCCTTAATCGAATAGCAAGATTTAATTTTAACTAATTAATATCTAATTTAGTAACTAATTCAAAAACTAAGGAAATACTTATCAAATTCGTGAGATGTATTCGTTTTCAATTCAATAACTTAGAATGATGATTTAAAATTATGTTCGTTGGTCAATGCTCATATTTTAATTAAATGCTTCTCTTAATAGCAATTAAATATATTCCCCTCATGCGACCGTCATATCTCTTNTTTCAATTCAATAACTTAGAATGATGATTTAAAATTATGTTCGTTGGTCAATGCTCATATTTTAATTAAATGCTTCTCTTAATAGCAATTAAATATATTCCCCTCATGCGACCGTCATATCTCTTGATGGAAAATACGAACAATAAATGCATTAACGAAATAGAACATCTTTATCAACCTGCAAAGTATAAAGGTATATCTATATCCTCTATCGAACCTCACAATATTTATTCCTATGTGCTTAAATCTCATCGTTTTCCTCGATGATAATAAAATTTACAAACAATTCAACTATTAGTCAGATAATTGAAATGACGATAAAAATGATAATAAACATCCAAACACTTAATCAAATTAATATCATTATATTTATTCAAATAAAAACGTCATAACAAGGGTTCATCACATCCTAGTAATGTTTAGTTTACAAAAAATCATGTTTAAGTAAAAATACATTACCGGGATTCTTGAAAAATTGAGAAAATGAAGATAAATCTTGAAATCTTGAATATCTTCAATGGTTTCTTGACGAATCTCCAGTTGCAAATTCTCTTATTTACCCAAAAATCAAGTTGATCTTCACTTGAATGAAATCTTGCAATCCCTCTTATAATTTCTCACAAAACTATTGATTTCCTCCCCTTTTTGATGATAAATATTGGCGTATTATATGAATATCAGAGGCTTTCCATGAATAATGGACGTTCCGATATTTATATCACAAAACTAAAAATTCGGCAGAAAATTTCTACTATGCGACCGCATAACTTTAACCTATGCGACCGCATAGTTCACTTGTTGAAGCCCAGTTTATTCCCTGCGTGGTGGTTTGGGACCGCATAGCTTTCGAACCATGGGACCGCATAGTTCAGCCACTTTCCAGTTTGTTCATTTTGGTCCTTGCACTTTTATGCTTCGCTATTTCCATCCTTTTTAGCTTATTTTGAGTTCTTTTAGCTTCCAAATGCATCCAATTGAATCTCTAACTTCCTCAATTTCAGATTTATGGCTCGACTCAACTATTGGAAATTTGCAATTTAGTCCTCAAACTTTGCATTTCGTCGTTTTTCATCATTTTTTACTTCTTTCTCCAATTTTTCGTTTAATCATTGAATTTCACCTATAACACACCAAATACAATGATTTATGATATATTTGTTGAAAGAACTATCAAATACCGCCATTTTAGACCTCGTATAAGTATATAAAAATACACTAATCACCTTTCTTTAAATATGTACTTTCTAAAATCCATAAAACAAAAGGTGTTAAGCCAAAATGATTTCCAAGAAAGTATATTTGCCCCTTTGGAGAGACACGTGTCTATATTGGTGGATCATAGCTATAAATGGTATGTAGAGAAAGTATATATATGCCCCTTTGGAGAGACTTTGATCCTATTTTTCATCTGGTAATTTCTTCATGTGGTTTTCCACGTTTGCAATTGATAGTCCATAACATTTTGGCGTCTCAAATTGAATTTAGGAATTTTAACATCATGATTTGAAACATACAAACTAGTACATCAAAATTTTGAAGTTTTTTTTTAACTCTTTGTAGGTGCTTTTCTCTTGTAAGTTTCTTATCATTTCTCAACGACGTCTAACAACTAAGGTGGCGTGTTCAAACCCAAGAAGCAGAAAACACTATTATGGTTTTAGGATAATGATATCCAGTACATGTGGAGTTCAACTCCAATTAAGGTATCAGCATATCATATGTTTTATTAAGTATATTATAAATTATTTTATTTAATTAAAGATCTTACTACATATACGTCAGATGTTACATAATGCGTTACATAATGCTATATGACACTCTATCATTTGTAAGTTTAAAACAGAGTCAACTTGTTCATCCAATTTTTTTTTTTTCACATCATGTTATGTAATTCATTGTGCACAATTTTGATGTACAAGTAGCAAAATCCTTTAATTAAACTTGTAATTTAATGTCACAATTGTTGGCATTACTCATAGTTTGAACTCAATGGATCCCCTATCTCAGTTATGGTAGTGTTTTTTAACCCTTCAAAATACCGACCAAAATTCCTCCATAATACTAAAGAAATTTCTTCAACGGCCCTGTCATATCTAAACATTGCATAGGCCTTTTTCCCACTTTTCCTTTCAGAAGAAACTTTCTCTTGTATGAGTTATGATATTTCTGTATCATTTACATCATATTCGAACTAATGATTTTGACTCTTTCACTATAGTTTTCCACTTTGTTATCTTCTTCATATAATTATTCAAACTAACAATTGTTTGAATCAATAGACATTCGTTAGGATAGGCACTACCTAGCTGATCATCAAGGATTAGTTACCGTAACCTCTCTGCTAGGGCCGGCCCTAGGCCCAATCCACCTAGGCAAGGGCCTAGGGCCTCAAAATTGTGACTTGGGCCTCAAAATGCTGATTGCTTAAAAAAAAAAAAGAAAGGCGTGTTCATTAATATTAAGTTTTCTTTACATATTATGTGACTCAATTATTTGTGCAATACAGTAGTAATGCGTGCACTTTTTTACTGTTCCCTATACAATAATAGAGTCACTTGGTTTGTGCAGTGTTCCTAGCGAATTAATCGCACCATATAAAAGCACTTCGCATAGATAAAGCTGGTGAGTTCGTTTCTCCTGAATTCAATCAATTTTTTGAGAAACATGGCTTACCTAGGGAATTGATCGCACCATATACTGTGGAGTTTTCAGGCAGTTTTCTTGGTAGGAAACATTTGAAATCCATCCCTAATGGCTGGGGGTGTCAGCCGTACGAATTTTATTTGAACTCTTAAGGCATGATACACAAGATATTGAGTGCATTGTTGTGTTCCTTGCTTAATTTTGTGAGTTGTCTTTTATTGTGGTAATAAAAATTGGGAAGGTGTTCCTGTATTTCGTGTGTTCGTTTTCATTCCGTCCTTTTCATAAAGTGTTGCTATTCTTTGTTAAACAATGAAATCTGAGTGTGTTTTTGAGGGCTGACTAAGTGCGAAACTTACTGGCATATAGGGGAAAATTGACCATATAACAATAGATTGATGGATCGTTTATTCTACAAGTTTCATCATTACTTGCAAAAGAACTATTTGTTGCAAAATGAAAAGCCGATACGACCATTACTCGTTGAGTTTTAGAGCAGTATTCAATATAGTAAGCGGCATCAATTTGTTGCACAAGTAATGCCAAAGGGGATCAATTGAGTACAAACTACGAGTAATAATGCCAACACTTGTTGCACAAGTCTAATTAAATACCAAAATTTATAGTCTGTTTAATAAAACATATAATATGTTGACACCTAAACTCGAGTTGAACTCCACATGTGCTGGATATCATTATCCGAATACCATAAGAATTTTTTCTGCTTTTAGGGTTTGAACACAACACCTTTGTTATCAGACATCGTTGAGAAATGGGCAAGCTAATCGAAAGTATTCTGAGAACAGGGTCCAGTTTCAAATTTTAAGCTAATCTCCCAGGGACGAAGCTGCAGAGACGAAGCTGCAGAATTGGAAAATTCATGATTCAATGAATTGACACAAAACTTGAAATAAGTAAACTAATCAAAGTATGGGAGTTTCTTGTTGGAAAATTCCAATATATGGGCTACACATGTATATATATTAAAATGTGCGGTGCTATTTTTAAAAGCTTAGTCAATAAAGTGACCCATTAATGCTAATTTTGGACTAATGAGTATTAAATGTCATGGAAATAAAGTGTAGGGATTAGAAAGGTTATTATATCAGGGTCATGGTTCCCAATTGAACGTGAGTTTTTCCATCTTTCTCTATCCCCATCAATAGAAAAAAATTCTGAGGGACTACGTATTAATTGGAAGATCATAACGCTGTTCAAGTAATCACATTTATGGATCAAGGTATGCTTCCGCTTCTAATCTTTTCTTTGATTTCAACATGGAGGATTTATATGCAAGTGAAAGAGTTTATTAGAAAACTTAAACCTTTTTTCAACTCTTACAAGTGGTATTAGAGCCAATTCATATTGAATCATTGGGAATCAAAATTTTAATTTGGTTCTGGTATAATTTCATGGTTTTCGAATTTAACAATTCCGAATATATTAGTTTTGTTAAATTTGAAAATTATTCGGACGGTTTTCCAGATTTCAATTTAAAAAAAAATTATTATTTTTTGGTCGACGCCAACAGCAGGATGCGGCAGTGCGCAGCGGCGCCCGATGTCTGTGAGCGCTGCCCCCTAACCCCCCACGGTTCCTTGGGTTGTAAATTTGAACAACAAAATCTCTAAAAATTAAATACCAAAATTTAACCACTCAGGGTGCAACCTTCTAATGTAGTTATCATGTCTTAACATACACTGCGCCATCATTTTTGCCACTAAGAATCTTTTACGGCCCTGTGGAACCAAAAAATAAATTCTTATTAATCCCCAAATAATCAATTCTTATTATATAATCACGGGGACAAAAGAACCTTGCCTCTTCTCCAGCATTTAAGTAGGCATCAATTGACATTTTGGCCAGTTCTCAATCTTTGCGGATTTTCTATCGAATGCAACCTTGAGAATGTAATCAGTAGCAGAAAAGACACATTTTGTAGGACCTTAATGCGTTCCTTGAGGAGAAAAGGGACGAGAAGAGGAACATCGCCTTGAGTTTGAAAGCATAAAATGCGTTTTACAACAAATTGATAATAGCTATCAACTCGATGATGGTATAGCAACGCGAACACAGTTAGGACATGAGATAATTCTAAGGTTCCTAAAAACTAGAGTGGATGAACTTGAGCCGAAGATGAAGCTTTGGCATGTACTATTTGCAGGGTTAGCTTTATATATTTTTATACACCTTTCGTTAATTTTTAGAGATTTTGTTGTTCATTAACTAATATGATGTTTGGATAAACATGAGGTGTTTAAGACTGGAGAAACTGTTGCGAACTTGAGTTTCATGTCAATTGCATCACACAAACGCTTTTTGAAAGAAATCGGTCCCATTTGTGGAACCGTGGCTTTCCCATGACTGGTGGAGTATCCAGAGTGGATTCACGATTGGGGGCACACTTCGAGATTTTCTTAGGCGTGACATTGCCTGATGTTGTGAAGAACTCTGAATTGATTAGGCGTTTTTTGAGGTATCTCTAGTATCACTCCTGGATGGAGTACTAATGTGATGAGTAAATTTTAGTGATCACATGTTCTGGTTACTATTTTCGAAATTATTGAATAAAAATTCCTTTACACGCCTAAAGAAATCGACTGCGATATGGGTCTTCGATTTTGAGTAAAAATTCCTTTCACGCCTAAAACAATCGGCTACGGTATGGGTCTTTAATTATGGATATGAAATCAATATTCCTTTCCACACCTAAAGAAATCGGCTACGGTATGTCTCAGGAGAATGCATTTTTATCTCTTCTATATTCAACCACACGATCGTTTGATTTTTCTCAAGTATACCGTATCACGAATGAGTAATAAAGCAAAGAGTATGATCATTCTCACGAGGAATATATACTTAATCAACGAAAATCTTTTCTCCAGCTAAGTCGATTAAAAAATTTAAGGAAAATAGAGAGAAAAAAAATACACCGGTATAAAAAAATAAACCTTTTCTTTTATAATTAAAATCTTGTCTATGAAAAAGACTGAACAAGTTTTTATCGTCTTGTCTAGGAATATATTGCTTTTCATTCGCTCTTTATCCAATTCTAGCCTTTTTCAACTTCTAAGAAGCCAGAGCATCTTCCACTTTTCTCTTTTTCCCCAATAATAATTTGTAATCATTGTTCCAACCAATCAACTTTTAAAGGCCTCTAAAATATAATTTATCTCATTTTACTTTTTAATAAATATTTTTGCTTTCTTTCGTCTAACCACTAGTCAATAACTTCAGTACACAAATATAGATTCATTCTTCATACTTGGTTCGTCCTCACAAACCTTCATGTGCTGGTTAGAAGTTGGTCCTTTTTGGTAAGACGGAAGTAGACAAAGATGTTTGAAATATCATTGAAAAATGTCGGACCATTTGTATCAATTTCTATTTATACATATTAGACAAGGCAACTCGAACAACCACATTGTAATGAACTCGAGGATCCTATATTTTTAGTGTGCAAATTTTTCAGAGTACGAGACATTGAAGGGGAAGATGTTACATGAAGTTTTAAGTGGTTTCTTCTAGTGTTCCTTCACACGGCAAGTGCCCTCGCTCATAGACACAACTTTATGGTGCCAAATAAGATAATACATCTAAGTGCTAGTTTGGGATAACCATACATTAATGCATACACATAACAATTTGTTATTTAATGCATGAGATAATAAAAAAATATTACATTAATGCATCAAATAACAAATTGCCATGTGTATACTATGTAAGGCGACTACCGGTGGTCTTCATTGTGAATAGCATTACTCTAGTTTCGCGCCTGGGCAAAGCCTACTTTTTATCGCATATCTAAGTTGACTTGTTTTTCTTGTTCTCTCCGCTATACTTTCCAGCTCCATTGTGAAAATTAAATTTCCATTCATGTTTTCCAATTAGCAAGTTAGTGTAACAGAATTTTTTAAACGATTCTAACTTTTGAGGGGTACTTTACTCGATAATTTTCTGGCTAGTGATTGGGAAACTGCTACTATTTTTCTCCTTTGATGTAATTATGTAAAACCAGATTAGGTTGTGGGAATCGGTTTTGAACAGGGTGGAGATGGATCCGGCTCATCTTTAAGAAGAATTTCCATCCAGAGTAAGAACTGCCCCTAGCAATATTACTATATGTAGATACTAATGTATGGGTTTTGGTCTTATAATATTCTGTTCATTGTCTCGTAGGATGTTTTTGAGTCTGCTTGTGATTTTGCACGATAATATGGTGGTTTGCTGTGGAAAAATTCTAAGAAGATGCGTATTGTGGTGAAAGCGGAAATATATGCCCAAACGAAAGAATTTCTTCGTCGACGAAGGGAATAGTCCATATGCAGAATTTCGATTTGGAAAAAATGGTTTTATATTACAATGAGTAAGCTCTATTTTATCTAAAATTTGACAAGAACGCCCGATGTTCTTTTTGGTTTCTACTATGAAAATTTTACAGAATTTTGATTTATGTTCTGTTGCTTCCTAGTAAATAGCATTAAATGGCAAATACATTCATGTTCTTCAGATGAAGTCAGACCAATTACCAATAGATTTCTATTATCTCTGTGTCTTATTAACATTGTTAGAATGCCAAGTAACCACACTGGTTTCCTATTTGGATCAATGCAAGCTCTTTTCATTTCCCTGTAAAGTGTTTCGATATTGATACATGGGACTGTTCATTTGGCTATGTGGTATGAAAATTTTACAGCCCTGAACTAGAATATCAAAACAATTAATAAATAAAATTCTATTTAGTCTTCCTGCTGTACAGTCTCATCATTTACCAGAACAAGACTAAAATGTATCAGTACAGTGGATGTGAATCCCATTTAAGAAGGGATAAAAGAATGAGAACATTGAATCATATAAATTAATTGACGAATTGTGAAGATCCTGCTGTCTCCCAGAGTTGAAACACAAATCCATGAATCCTGAAAATATAAGATCAAATCATATACACTGATTTCATCAACTTTTCCACATTCCAGAATAAATTTGGCAAATGAAAGAAATTTGAATAAGAAACAGGAAAAAAAAAAATTAAGAAAATATATCCATGTAAGGAAGTTGTGTGGTGAAGTACCTCAAGACAAGATAACGAGTCCCAGATAAATAGCTCCACAAAGAAATATGAAAGATATCATTCCCCTGCAAGACAGGCTCGTCGATAAGAAGAAATCCCAAATATTCGCATCTTTAACCGTAAAAATTGAAATCACTTAGCATTAAACTTACCAAATTACTCCCCATGCAGCACCATTACAAGGGCAGGGGCAAAGATCTGCAAACTTCTCGGCATCACTAGAGTGAACCCTCCGAGATATCAAATCATCATATATATCTGCATCATAAAAAATTAGCATACTGCATTCTACCATGATGGTGGCTTTATTCTGTTATAATTGAAGTAGAGTTCTTACCATAGACTGAGAACAAACTATTCATCACTCCTGAAGATCAGAGGAACACGCATAAGCAATGAGAAGTTCTGGAAATAACAAAATATAAGGATAAAGCCCATACCAATGAAGAGAATAATATAGCGGAGAATGCGAACTTTAGTCATCTCTTGTAGAACCCATATAATGCCAATAAAAATAATAAATCCTAGCAAGACGGAAAATAAATATCAATATCTTGGGTAAAATGGAGTTACGATGCTTATGATCGACTTAACTCACCAATGCAAAGCCCCCGTAGCGTCCACTGCTCAACATTCGAGAAATCAGTAAGATCCAGTCCAGTCCATTACAAATTTGAAATAACTATGCATTATGTGAAATTGGCTAGTTGACTATTTAGCAGGAATTATTTACTGAGCTTACATTTTTAGCTATGCATAGCACAATAAGAAGAGAGAGAATAAGACATCCAGCAGCAATCCTTGCAGTGAGAAGATTTGTTGATGCAAGGATGAGAACCATACCCCAAAATGATGAACCAAGATCTAAGAAAACGGAGAAAGGAGAACGACTAATTAACACAACCAGATGATAGACTAACTAACACAACCAAATTTAACTAATAGATCGATGATAAACTAGCCTATATGGATATATAAATCATTCAGATTACAGAAGGGTGAAAATTAAGTAGAAAAGAGTATTACATCCAGCCGGCAAAATCAGCCAATACACACCACCGCGTGTTTGCGTCACTCCACCTTCATTTGCATGGACTTGGATACCCTCCACCTGCATGTATGAGATGATACTAATAACTTGTGCTTTACCCTAAACAAGAATTGCCGTCGAATAGAAAAAAAAAATACTTGACAGATTTGGGTATAAAAAAAAAACTAAACTTTTAAGTATTATTGTGAATATAACATAAAGATATACAAAAAACTTATAATAACATATCTAATAGAAGTCTTTTCTGTGTGTAATGGGAAGCAACGAGTATCTTCAATCATAACTGCTTAGTAACGGGATAGAAGAGATCGAATCAACAACAGATAACAAGCCAAATTCTCGGATATTGCAATTAGCGTGTTGAACAAAGATTACAGAGAGGTGTAGAATGAATAATGCCAACATTATATTCTGTATCATATGAAACAGATTCGTCTTTTAGAAGTTATAAATTTATGACCATAATTAAGTACCATTGTGACTTAGATTATATGTTTACTTGAAAGGGCGTCCCGTGTTAATGTAGCAACAATTCTGGAAATATAGATATGCTTTTCCCTCGATAGAATCATAGAGTTTATCCATTGAGTCTCTGCAGTAACTACAAGCATGCTAGCTACCTTTCTATTACAATTCTCTTTCGACTTCAATGTGCTGAATTGAGGTTCTACCTCTATGCATAGAAACGATATGGAGAGAGAGATTTTACCTCACCACAAGTGAGCTTACAAGCAATTGCATGACTTGCTTCATGAAGAAATACGGTGATGAGCTTAAAAGGTGTCAGTAAAAATGTCCTCCATAACTGTTATGAGCATAGTAGAAATAAATGTTAGTATCAGGAATCTCATCAAAGAACTGAAGTAAAAAATGGCTTACACAAATATACCCAATAAAGAAGACCAAAATAAAATTTCTATGGAGAGCTCTTTTGTTCGCTCAAAACATCCTACGACATGCTTAAAATTGAACCGAAACATCTAATCAAGAATAACATGGAAAATTGATTGCTAAACGGCGGTAATTGTCAACTCAAAAGTACGTCTTTTCCAATGTCTATAATATAGAGTAACATGGAAAACTGATTACTCAACTTAGGTAATTGCTTAACGTGGCGGCATTAATTGTGAAAAAATTAACAGCCCTTCACGTAGCACATTTTCAGCACCCCTTCGTCGTGGATTGCAATTGAGCCGTGCTAAGTTAAAAATAGGTTTTCAAGTCTGCCTGGATTATATTACGACCTCTAAAATCTAGTCCAACCGTGGCTCGATTTCTCAACAAACTAGGAGAGTTGAGCTTGAATAGCTTTAGTAACTTGCCAATATTTTTTTGTCCATATCTTGGTCTAGCTTGAGAAGTAGACGAAGTCTAACTATAGAAACTAATTCTTAAATGTTATTCAATTGGGCATGTAGGATTGCTGAGATTATTGACAATACAGTTCTTTCCGAAAACTAACAACTAAATTCATCAGCAACCTTGACTCGTAAATTATAAATTACATTCCAATTGACTCCGGATCAAGAAACACAACATTGGGATGTATTTACAGAGATTTCATCAATTTATTATCCCTTGGTTCTTCAGATCGTGTAACCAGTGATTAGGAAATCCCATAAGAAAAGGGAAAGAAAAATTAAACAAATTGAAAAGGAAGCAACATCGTAAGTTCATAATTTTTGAAATTTATGCTTGACAGAAATAAAAACAATAAATCCGTAAAAGAAGATTATACATTCAAAAAGCACTGTACTTTGAATCTACCCAAAAGTAACACGATAAAAATAAAAGTTACTAGAAAGGACAACAACATTAAAAAAAAACGACGACGACGACGACGACGACTTACCGCGAGAATGACGACAGTGAAGACACCAATTGTTGCAAGAAAAACTCTTTGATCATGCTGGCAACAATTCTTCAACTCCCAGTTCGGATTCATGCCTTTCTCTTTTTCCTTGTCTAGTTGAAAATAAACGGTAAAATATAAAAAGAAAATTCAAATGGCTGGGGAAGGAGAAGAGAAAGAGATGAGGTGGAAAAATCAAGAAGCCAATTGGAGGAGACAGAGTGGAAAAGGAAGGACAGTTATATTTTTTGAAAGTTTTTAAGTTTGAAATTGTCTGACGCTGGAAGGACACAAATATAATTAGTTAATGTGGAAATTACAATTAACAAAAAAGATGGTGCGAAGTTTCTTCGCTGACCTACAAAGTAACAACTCTTTGTCGTTTCCGACATGGACTTGGTCTCTTGGGTTGGGCTTATGTGTCAGTAATGGGCTACTTTAAACCCACATTTACAGTTGGGCCTCCGTTGGATATCCAACTCTGTGACGCAAAGACCAAACCCAATTTGTGTATGTGGATGTGAAGCTTTATTTTCGCTTGTCTTTTCCACTGTTGAGTTTTCTCTGTTTTGGGGTCTGCCAGGTGGGTTTTTAATGAGAAAATGACTCAAATGTGAAGTTATAAGGTATCATACTTTAAAGATTACAAAATTGTGAAAAATAAAAATTTAAAGTTTTGCTTTGCACAGCCTATTTTGATTTTGTTTAGTATTTAGAATGGTAGGCATATCTTTATGTGATGGAAAAGAAGTAATTTTTGAAAAGTTTTATTATGCTTTTTAGTAAATTTTGATAAAAATTGATGAATGTATTGTTGAAAAATTGTGAATCTCGTGAAATATGTGGTTTAAAAATAATTGTTGACTTTAACTTGAAATTTTAATCAATAACGAACATGGGTTATGCACAAGTAATTATCAGAAAATGGAAAAATAAAGTATTTTCAATTTTTTTAAAAATTAAAAGTAGGTATATACCTTACTTATTTCAAAATTATCTATAGGAAATAAGGTTAAATCTACAAATGGCCACCTAACTTTATACTTAGTGTCACAATGACCACTTATTTTGATTTTGTTTTACTATGACCACCCAATTCGATTTTATTTCACAATTGTTACCTAATTTCATATAACATTTCATCATAGTCACCCCAATTTATTTTCACAATTTTCACTAATTTTAGAAGGAGTAAAACGATAATTTTTTATTATATATATAAAATAAAATTTTAAAAATAAAAAATAATTTGTTTTTAATTTTAAAAACGTTTATTTTAAAATAAGTTTTTATTATATTTTTTAAAATTTATTTTATACATATAATGTAAAGTTACCGTTTTAATTTTACTCCTTTTAAAATTAGTGGAAATAGTGAAAAGAAGTTGGGTAGTCAGGGTGAAACGTTATATGAAATTGAGTGATCATAGTGACACTAAGTATAAAGTTGAGTGGTCATGATGAAACAAAATTAAATTTGATGGTCATAGAATACCAAATATAAAGTTAGGTGATCATTAGTAGATTTAACACATAAAAAATAATTTCAATGTACTTTTTTTAAGTGAAAGCGATGACACATGGATATTATTATTTAGTGAAACATTGACGCGGATAGACATTGACACGAGAAATTTAAATGCAGAAACTACACTATCAAAAAAACGTTTAAAGCTAATAACTTTTATTTTTCTATTTTCATTTCCTTAGGAAGAACAATAAAATCTAAAAATTTAAGTAAAATAGAGAGAGAAAAAGGAAGAATACTATGTAGATAAACTGGGATAAAAAAAAAATAAAAAATAAAAAAAAATAGACATTTTCTTTTATAATTAAAATCTTGTCTATGAAAAAGACCAAACAATTTTTTATCGTCTTGTCTAGGAATATATTGCTTTTCATTTGCTCTTTATCTAATTCTATCCACAAATTCTTTCGGATTATCCCTTTTCAACTTCTAAGAGGCTAAAGCATCTTCCACTTTTCTCTTTTGCCCCAATATTTTTTTGTAATAATTATTCCAACCAATTAACTTTTAAAGGCCACTAAAATATTATTTATCTTATTGATTTTTTTAATAAATATTTTTGCCTTCTTTTGTCTAGCTGCTGATCAAAAACTTCACTACACAGATATATAGAGTCATTCTTTATACTTGATTCAGCCTCACAAACCTTTGCGGGCTGGTTAGAAGTTATGGTCCGTTTGATTAGAAAAATGAAATTTGGGTGGAAAGAAAATGAATTACAGAGAATTGAATTATTTAGAATTTGTTTTGTTGAGAATTATCAATTAATTGTGTTTGATTGGTATAATTTTCCACATGAAAATATTAAAAATTTGGATCTTTTGGTATTCGTTTGACTTTTTTTCATGAAAATTGTCAATTAAATGGATATAATTTGTTACAATTGGGAATATAATTCGTTCCAATTGCCAAAATAATAATAATAATAAAATAAAAGAGAAAAGTAGCCTTGAAACCAAGAATTAGGTAGAAAATGAGGTAAGGGTGGAAAATGAATTCCACGAAATATTTAGCCTACCAAACACCCTAAAAGGTGGAAAATGGAAAACGAATTGGTACTATCAAACACGCCCTTAGTCTTTTTTGGTAAGACGGAATTAGACAAAAAATGTTGAAATATCATTGAAAAATGTCGGATTATTTGTATCAATTTCTATTTATACATATTAGACAAGGCAACTCGAACAACCATATTGTAATGAACTCAAGGATCCTATATTTTTAGTGTGCAAATTTTGTGGAGTAAGAGACATTGAAGGGCCATGAGATATAGACATTGAAGGGGAAGATGTTACATGATGTTTTGAGTGGTTTCTTCAAGTGTTCCTTCACATGGCAAGTGGGCTCACTCATAGACACAACTTATGGTGCCAAATAAGATAATACATCTAAGTGCTAGTTTGGGATAACTTAAAAAGTTGAAGTCAAAGTCAATAATTAACTTTAACCATATATTTTATTGAATTCATGACTTTTATCAACATATTAATCACACATTTTATCAACTTTTTTCAAAATTTGCTAAATTTTTTATCAAAAATTTTGTCAAACAACCTTTATATATCTTACATGTATATATAATGTTTGTAAGTGTGGTGGTCCTTAATATAATTGATAACATTTACCCCAATGCTCCCTCTATGCTATACAGTTGGCCTAGTACCAACTAATGCAACAGTGCATGTAAGTTTTGGGACCTTTACTTCTTTAACAATGGTCCTGCAATGAAAGAGTTTTAGTCCTCCCTCAAAGTTGAAAATTACAAATACGTTTGAGTACGAGCACTCCAAAGTCCAAACTAGCTCATTCAACTTTTTCTTTTAGTAAACGACTTATAAGAAAACTACATCAATTGAAAGATACATAGAACTTACTTAAAAGAAGCTCATGAGAAATGTGATCACTTACATGTGTTAATATGACAGGAACATTTATTGTTAAATGATATCTTTCTTGTGAAAATGTAAAAGAAGACTCGCTTTGACCGATCATGTCCCAATTAAAATCGACACATTATCATTTGAGCTACGAGTTCAACAGAATCATCCCTCCCACGCTATACAAACTGAGTTTGTCCAATTATTTATTACGAAATAAAATTTCGTTCTATATATAAGTGCCATTTGCTAGATATATACGAATGGTTCCACATAATTTTTTTTGGTTTGTTTTTATCACATGTAGTTCAATAATGTCTGTATTATGTCCCATTTAAACACTAAGCAAAAACATGTTGCTGATTGTTGAAACTCCACACCCCTTGGTCCCTTTTCAACGACAGCTTTCTCAATTTATCCATTCATTCGACCATTCACACACACTTAAAAATCTTAATAAAATCTAGTTTCTTCTCCCCACGTCGCCTTCAAAAATCTCATTCAAACAGCTTATAAGTCACTTATCTAAATAATGTTCTTCGATCTTCATTATCAAGTTTTCTTCAAAATTCCTCGTTCTACTCATAATTTCTCGAGTGTCGGTTCTCGATTCCAAGTTCTTTTCCCAAGAAATCAAACTTCCATGCAAATAGTCCAGTTTGACGGTTGGGTTTTTTATTCTGGTCTTTACATTCTTAAAAGTTAGTTCGTCATCATCAATGCTTGTTTTGTGAATTGAATTATAAAACCAGACTTTGGGTCATAATTTAGTCAAGAAAATCTGCTAAGCAATGGCGATTGAAGTTTTTCCAGATAGTCCGAGTGTGGGACCGAGCCCCAGAATCTCATTTTCTCACGATCTTTCTCAAACAGATGTTGTACCAGTCGAACAATACATAGGATCAAGTTCATCATCAAGTGTGGATTTTGATTTTTGTGTTTTCAGGGAAAGTTTCATGCAAGAATCTTCCTCGGCCGATGAACTTTTCTTCGACGGAAAGATACTTCCCATTGAAATCAAGAAAAGGCTGGCCCCGGCCGCCCTGTCAAAAAGGGCAGCGCCACAGGTTTCACCACCACTACCACCTCCTCATCCTTCACCAGTCTACGATCACATTCTCAAATCTAGCAAGAGCTTGAAGAAAATTCCTACAGAATCAGATGAAAAGCAAAATTCTTCCAAGTCATTTTGGCGGTTCAAGCGGAGTGCAAGTTTAAATTGTGGCAGTGGTTATGCTAGAACATTATGTCCTTTACCAATTTTATCGAGAAGTAATTCGACAGGTTCAGCATCAAACAGTAAGCGTTCTTCCGTGAAACAATCACAATCTATATCACCAAATTCAAATACTACACACCAGAGGCCTCCATTGAAGAAAACTTATGCCAACATTAATGGGATTAGAATTAATCCAGTTCTTAATGTTCCTCCGGCAAATCTCTTTGGATTCAGTTCGATTTTTTCTGGTGGCAAGGACAAAAACAAAAACAAAAAGAAGTGATCACAGTTTCTCAATTCTTGAAACACTGTGACAGGTTTGAATTTCTTTTATTTTGTGTGGTTCTTGGTTAATTTGTCATTTGTTCAGGCTAATGAAACATGATTTAGATAACGAGTCTTATCTAATATTACATATCAAACACGTATTAACGAAGGAAGGGTAATGGGGCCTAGCCGCCTAGGCATGCAATTATTCAAGCCACATGCATGCAGCTTTCTGTGTGACAGAAAACAGGCAACATTTGCTTTCAAGTTATGTCTTATTAGATGGATTTTATTTTTCATGCTTTTGTTTTATGTATGCTCACTCACTCATGTGTGTATAGAAATATTTTAGCCCTTTTTCTTTGTATGGAGAATGATTTGTTAGAGCTTTATTTTTCAGTTAAGAGAATAATTGCTTCTTTGATTTTGCTAAAAATTAGATTTTTAGTAGATTTGAAGTAAGTTGATGAAGTGTGTAATCGTAAAATTAATAAATGTTATGAATTTCATAAAATTTATGGTAAAAGTTTATTATTGACTTTAACTTAAATATTTATTGACTTCTCAGCTAAACGACTAATTAGTCATTGGTTAGGGTTTCCTTATATTATATTTTGCAGATTGTCAGGATTTTGAGTTATGACCATTGAATGTCTGGAAAAAGGTTTAGAGAACGGTTAGAAAAGTTGGTAAACAAGTTTGGTACAATTTAAAAATTTATTTATGGTGATTTTTTTTTCGGTTTTTTATGTGTAGAATTGTATTTACGAACCTTAATGGGCTACCATTGCTGGTTATAAGACTTGATTTATATGTTAAAGGCAAGACTCGTACACGTGCAGAACGAATTAAAATGGTCCAAATTTTCGAAATAAACGTTTGAGTAAGGTATCAAGAAACTAAATTAAATTTTATACGTTAAAGAGGGTGACAATAGATTACCTCGTTGGAGAAATCCGGGCAAGGTGTGAAGTTGTTCCTAGGCATGTATTGATTATTTAATCTTAACATATGTTTTGACACGTTTTTATAAACAGTTGAATTTGTAAATAGATAGAAACAAATGGTGAACAAATGAGTAGACTTAAAAATATCGTAAAATATGTAAACAAAAAGTAGTTTGAATGTTTATAATTGTTGTGTGATTATTTTGGTTACGAGCCGCACAAGCATTGTTGTCACGAATGTAATTTTGTGATATTTGATACTATAATGTCAATTTTTTTCATCCCAAAG
Organism: Fraxinus anomala; assembly: GCA_903798345.1. Classification (NCBI taxonomy): domain Eukaryota; kingdom Viridiplantae; phylum Streptophyta; class Magnoliopsida; order Lamiales; family Oleaceae; genus Fraxinus; species Fraxinus anomala. Next base: position 25,084 of record CAIGRN010039136.1, read on the forward strand.
TTCGAAACTAAATAAAATGTTGATCAAAGCCACAACATCATTAGTACATCCAACTTGACTGATAACCTAAGAGAAGAAATAGAGATTTTTGTCATTTTATTGGTCAATGGTAAAAGCTAGATAGAAAATATAATAATAATTGAAAAAATCAATTCCAAATGGTAGGGCTCTACATTGGTAAGTGACTAGAAGAAATCGGGATGAAGAGAACTTGTCGCTTTCTTTGTTTTGGTTTGATTTGATTTGATTGTGTCAAAGGAGTAAATTGAGAAAAAAATCGCGACAAAATAAAATTCATAATAAATAACATGTAATAAATAAATTATTAATGTTTCGATACAGAATGCTTATGATTCGAATATAATAATTTCCTAAAATATGACTCAATAATTTTATGTGTCATTGTTGATATATGTACACATTGAAATGAGAAACCATTGTTGAACATATGATATGTTGTGTTATAATGACTTTTGTTTATAAACATAGTTTTTTGCTTGGTTAAATGATCCTGAAATAATGTCCCTTTTTGGAGAAAAAAAATAGATTCATGAATTTTACTTGGTTATACAAATATATAAATTTGTTAGATAAAAATTGAGAAATTAAATACAATGAACAATATTTAAGAAAATAAAGATTATCTATTAATTTATAACTTATTTAGTATTTGTTAATAATTTTATTTTGTTCGAAAATTATTAATCTATAATATATTAAATATCACATCAAGTGAAAATAATTTTTTGGACAATTTTAACCATATTACAATTCGATTATCTCAATAATATTTTACTTTTCATTTTTTAATATGTAATAAACACTACAAAATTCTTAACGTGTATGAATTTCGTGTTATTAATTTTCAATTAATTAACATTCACATTAATCTAGACTAAATGAATTTTGATTTAATAAATTTTGATTTACATGAATTTAGAGTTATTAATATTCATGTATCTACGAATGTTAATAGAGTTTAAATTCATGTATCAGCAATTAATTTTTATGTACCAAATGTAATATAAAAATGTCGTTCATTTGTAATATTTTATCATCACAAAAATTTTAAATCATAGAAATTGAGTTTTGAGAGTACAATTTTCTTCTTTTAAATATATATCCTAAATTTTATTTTTTTTAGTTCGTTTGAAGCCCATTAAATCCTCCCAACAAATTGATAATAAAATATTACTTTTACAGTACTTATAGAGTAATGTTATTTATTATCATGATGATGAAATATCAGTGATATAACAACTAATTATCTCTCACATTTCTCTACATCTCTCTCAGTCTCTCTCTCTCTCTCTCTCTCCCTTTGCTTTCATAAAAATTGAGCCGTTCAATCCAATTATTTCACATATAATGCCACATTACCGTAATGATAAATAACATTATTCTAATATAAATTGGTGATGCCGTCGTACATGCTTGACTCTTGTTTGGTATAAATTAAAATGTGATGTCGCTGTTAATTACGACAATGAATTTATTGCCTAGATCAAGTATGGAGTTCAATTACTTAGAAGGATCCCAATTGATGCTATATCTTTACATTATTGTTCATTGTAGTAATGTTACGATAATGAACTTTAAATCTCAAAGCACCGTAATTACGTGCCGTCCCCCACCAGTTTCAAATATGAGGGACATGGCATACAGCTTTAATCAACAAACAATGACTTCATAATTGAAACTGATTTATTACCAACCAACTTTAAGCCAAATTGTGAATAAAGATGATTTTTTTTTCTATTTTTCAAAATTTGGACATTTTACTCTAGTTGTTAAGCAAATAAATAATCAATATCCTACTCATTATATGGGTGTTACATGGGAAGAACCGAGCGATAGCCACTTATAAGGGTATTACATGGGATGAGCTAAGCCTCTCAACTCGTCTGTCGTCAAGCTCGACTTGGCTACGACTTGCCAAATTTTTCTTTCCAGTTGAAATGGCATGTTACTCATTTTTGACAAATCTATAGTAAACTATTGGTGAGTGGCTTGCACAGCTAACTTGTACGCGCCTATGAGCTAGTTTTATGCTCATGTTCGATAGAAATTAAAATTTGAATTTTTATCAGAGTTAAAGTATTAATTTGAATCGCATATTTCCC
>CAIGRN010039146.1:0-20340 GCA_903798345.1 Fraxinus anomala
GTTGTTGGTTTGAATATTGTTGGCGATTGTATGTGTATTGAGTAGATGTCGACCGAAAGTTTGATAGTCACTTCAGAGGAAGACAGTTCTGGATTGTGATGAACTATTACCTAGGTTTTGGCTCTGATACTAATTTGATGTAGAATTAATTGGAGTTCCAACTAAGAACAGTAGAAGAAAAAAAATAGCAGAAGGAAACATGGAAGAAAACGACTGAAGAAAAGAAGAGCAGAAGAAGAAAATATCAGGGGAAAGGAAAACATGGGCAACGGATTTATCAAATCATTAATTAATCCAACTATAATGAAAAAAATCATTAAATAGTAAAAACTTAGTCAAGTGATAGGTTTGGGCCAACCAACAACTACAAGCCCAATAACACAAATCCAAAAAAGTGACGAATACTAAAATTTTTATAGTACAATTCACCCCCTACTAGCTTATGAAACTGGATGACTTGAATAGATTGTAAATCAAGTTGACAAATTGCATTCATCAGCCAATTTGAACGTCCATGGCCTGCACCGACTTGTGCATACATTTAATCAAAAGAGTACTCATATAGTTCCCAATATTAGAAAAACTAGAGGTCACCGACTCACTGATAGGGGCAGAACCACTTGAGGCCTCGTGCTTGGGTTTTGGAAAAGAAAAAAAAAAAATTGATGTATCCAATTTTCGAGTGTAATACACCAGGAAAAATAGGAACTTACAAAGAAAAGAGAAAAAACAAATTGAGGAAGGTCATCGATTTTTGATGCGGTCACCTATCTTCCCTTTTCCGCTCATAGCAAAACACAAATCTAACCAAATGAGTTATTTTTACAGGGCAACAGGCCTAATTTTCCCAAAATTAATTATCGATGGTTGATGTCTGCATCAGATGTCCTTGGTTTAAGAGTAATAAGGAGAATCTTCTAAAATCTTGAAAATAAGTCATTCCCTTTCAGTTGTATGAATCAGAGATGCCCTTATTGATCAAAGAATTGTAAGGTAAACATATTTTCAAGAAACATCATTTTCCTATTTCTCTTTGGTTTAAATTGATACTACGTTTAAGTTACGTTAGGTACACTGTATTAAATTAGGGGAATATGATTAAGATGGATATGATTAGGGGATAGTATTGAGGTGGATTAATGAGAATTGTTCTAACACGGCATTTGACGCCATACTGTATTACAAGTTTTTAATGTCTCACTATATTAGAAGACTACACTAGTAATTGTAAGAATTTTTTAATTTATTGAATTTTTTTCATATAATTTCTTGTATGAATTTTTTTACTCATTAAGTAAAAATAAAAATAAAATTGTATACCTATAAGCGGACTTTTTAAACTTAAGAGTGATTTTTTTACTTATAATTAATTTTTTTACTTACAAATAAATTTTTAACTCAAAAGTAAAATTTTAACTTGTAAGTATTTTAAATTATAAGTGGGTTTTACTTATAAGTGAATTTTTTCTTATGATTATTTTTTTATGCTTATAAGAGACTTGTTGTCTTATAAGTGATTTTTTTAGTTATTAATAGAATTTCTCACTTGGAATGAATTTTTTACATAAAAGTAAATTTGTCTTATAAGTATTTTTACATAAAATGTAAATTTTTTAGTTATTATTTTTGCTCATAATTGATATTTTTAGTTGTAAATAGCATTTTTCACTTATATGTAGTTTTATGTATAAGTGTTTTCACTGATAAGTAAATATTTTAGTTATAAAGTTATTTTTAACTTATAAATGGTTTTCTAATTATATAAGCTTTTCATAACTTAAGTTAATTTTTACTCATAGGATAACTTACTTATAAATAATTTTAACTCATAAGTGAAATACACTTATATCAATTCTTTTGCTTATAATAATTTTTTTACTCGTACATAAATTCTTCATTTAGACCATCTCCAATGGTCTTACACCAAATTTGGTGTAATTTGGATTTTCCTCTCCAATGGTTACAACAAGTTTTACATTAAATTTGGTGTATACCATTGGAGACCTATTTATACTAAATTTTATATTAAATTTTATTTTAAATTATTTTGTGCCAAATTTTATTTTACAAATTATATTGTTACTAAAGTCGTTAATTATATTTACACTAAATTATATTATATTTACTTTTAATATATGTATTTTGTTCTAGTGCTAATGTATTAATTATCAAATTTATAACCTTTGACTTTTTAATTAACGATTTTAATTTAGTGTTGAAATAATTATTATTTATTAATTTATTATAATTTAAAAATAAATATTACATATAAATAACCATCATTTAAAATAATTATGAATATGATGTATCACTATTCATTACACTAAAAATTATACTATATTTGGGGTATCATTGGAGCAACTTTTACACTATATTAGCTTATCATTGGAGATGCCCTTAATTTTATTTTTTTTAAACTTATAAATGGAATTCTTAAATCTTATTTATTTGTAAGTAAATTTATGTAGTTCAATTTAACAAATGTTTTCTTAATACATAAATTGGAGAACAAATAGTACAGTCTTAACCCACCATTACATAGCGTATTAATTTCATATAGTTGAATAAAGGAGGATAAGCACCCTAGATTAATTTAATTCGGATGCTAATTACACTAAACACAGAATAAGAATTAGACAGAATTATTTTAATTATTATCCAATCTAATACGACTTGCCAAACGTATCCTTAAGTCATTCAAGAAACAGGGAACAAGTGTATTAATATTAGACTATGCACAAGTTTAGGTGATTGGACTTTGAGTCTTACAAAACATTTTATCTCCAATTTCAGTTTCTTGAATCTCCTTCATTAACAAATAACAAGCGACAACATCGTAATTCCATCAGATCGGGCAACTTTAGCTCGATGAAATTGCTCGTGAACGACACTTTAGGAGCACGAATGCATGACAAGAAAATCAAAGAACTGGACAAAATCAGGTAGTACACGGTATGCTGTTTCTTGTAATGTTAAGTGTTAAATAATATTGTCTGATGGTGCAAGTCAGTTCTCAAATTCTCAAATACTTGCAAAGCATACAACAACATGGGGGAGAATCTGTCATCTTTCATCGAATTCGTAAGATTTTCAAATCCTAAAGGTCCAACTTTTGGTACCTCTGTAAATGCTGTAAATGTAAAAAAATTCACATGTTACAGCATCATCGAATACTAAGATTGAGCTATATTTAACAATAACGACACGTTGTTGAAACTATGTAAAACGCCAACGTGTTAACGTGCATTTTTTTCTTATGATTTCACTAAATTTTGATAATAATAATAATAATAATAATAAACTCGAATAGTTTTCTTTTTGTACACCACATTGTGTAGATATAAGTCATAGTTGATATAGTTTCAAATAGTCCCTTCGTTACCTGCTAAAAGCATGTACTTCTCTTTCCTTGTAAGGTTTGTGCATTCAAATCCCAAGGCTTTTCCTATCTCATTCTGCACATAATTGGCCACTTCAAACTTCGATAATTCACCGCTGGTACAAGCGTGGGATTTTGGTAACTTCTCGAGAAAATTGACAGTGTAAATCGTACGAGGATTCAAGAGAAAGAATAGAGGATCTAAAGTTTTGTATCCACTCGCAGTTGTTCCATAAAACATGCCCACCTTTGAGTCGAGGGCAACTGGAACTATATCGTCGCTCAATTCAGCGAACAAAGGGCTAAACCTCAGCAAATATGGTTCCCTGCAAGTGGTTCCCTCTGGGCAAACTACAATATTCCCTTGGGAAAGAATTTCCTCCATCATCTTTAAGTCCTTTTCTCGATCTCTAGTTAGTCGAATGCTTTTTAACGGTGAGAGAAGCTCCGATATTCTGCTTATACTGTACGTAACAGCAATGACTGGTTTCATGAGTGCCAATGAAATGTAGATTGGATCTAGAAGCGTTCTGTGATTCGATACATAAACTACACCTCGGGTTTTGGCCTCCCAGATCGTGGAATCTATGGCACATCGTCTAGATAGTGAACCTACCATCCCAGTAAAGGCCAGGATTGGGATGGCTACTTTGTAAGGTAGAAATGAGGCAACAAACAGCCTGATGATGCTAATGAGAAAACCAAATGGTAACCATACAAACATAGACAATGTAGCAGAATACGCCGGCCTAAAGGCCAATCTTCCATCGTGGAAAATTAATGGCTTCGGATAATTTTCGCGTGGAAGTATTCGCCAGCTTGTCTTCTCTGTTGAATTTACCAAATAGACCTCCTGTCACAATAGAAAACACAAGATAATTCATTAAAATTTCAGAATAATGATCGAACAGAACATTTTGACATAAGATCCTAGCACTACCAACCTTGCAATGAGAAAAAGTTAGCTGATTAAGAGACTTGTTAGCAGAACCAAAACCAACTAGAAGAGGATCAACATTTTCCTGTCCAATTATCTCATTCATAACAATATTTATGTCTCTCTTTACCTCCATTAAGCCCACAAAATACCCAAAAACCACCTTCAAATCTCTTCCAACAACAGCATTTACATCCAACCAATCCCTTAAAAATCCTTCAACCATCACATTAGGCATATCACTCACTGCTACCTTTTTTTTGTACTTCATCACAACTTGGAAGCCTTCATAACCAACATCTTCAAGAAAGAACTTAGGCAGAACAGATCTTCCGAGCCGATAATTTGCTTTCTTTATCCCACAGAAACATATTAAAACCATAATCTTGATCCCAATTTCCTTGCTAAATAGACAAACAAATGGATAGGAAAGAAAAAGAACTAGAGCTCGTATGAGGCTTCCTGCTTCAAACGCCACCAGCATGAAGTAAGGAAATAGAGACGACGACTTTAACAGTGCTTCCTCCATATGAAAGATCAAAGTTGCATCCAAATGCTCGTCTTGTTCATGGGAAAAACAAGAATACTTTTGAAATTTTGATTCGGATTCTTGGGGACAAGTGATTCTCCTCTGTGGAAAATGTGCATGACAAAGGCTTTTGAGGAGGAATCTAAGCCAAGACAAAGGAGCTTTTATTTTGAAAATATTGACAGGCATAATTTCTTAACTAATCAGCAGGAGTTGGGAGAATTTATTGAGATGAACTTAGAGAACTGTCCTTTGTTGCAGTTTCTAATCCGCATCATAATCTTAAATACATTGGGATTGTGCTTGATTTCAAATTCGTCAGCTTTCTTATCACAGGATTTACGTCATATAATTTGACAAAGACTGTCAACCTACCCAACCCTCTATAATTTGACATAAAATTTTACTCTAGCTTGGGCACCGACTATGAAACGTGTAAACAGAATTTCGGTAGGAAGCTTGAAAATACTATGATTCAAGATGCTACAATGTTATCCTAACTTTATACCTAACGGCGTAAACACCCTCCAAAAATCCCTTAAGTTGCCATTCGCCACCCCACGCGATGATATAAGTAAGGGTATTAAATGTCCACTACTTTATTTTTTTAGATAAGCCAAAAAGTAAATATAAATAGAGAAAAGAGAAACGCACTGCTTTCAGTAGCTAGCCTGTCAGGTTATGGGCAAACAGGAAGATAAGATAAAAGAAAAGATAACAAAAAAGAACAACAATGATATATACTCAAATTTCTGGCCATTAGAGATTTTAGCAAGGCAAAAGATGGTCCAGTGTACTAATGTCAAGATAAAAATCATTTGATAGATTCACCATAATGCAGAGGATAGAAATGAAATGAAGCTCGAATGCTTGATACTTGTGTTGTAACATCGACCCACAATAAAAATAAACTAGATCGTATTGTCGATATTAAAAAATTAACGCAATTTCTCCGGGTAGAAAATCCCGTCATTACATCTTCTTGCCTTTGGTGGTCTTGACCGCATTAGTTTAGGAAGTCTAGGTTTGCTCGAAGAACTTCTCTAAAAAATGGAGATTAAAGTACGGACAAGAACTGTAAATTCAACAGTCTATAAACAGGATTAGATCATTTAATCGATTACCAGTGAATGTTTGGTTTCAAGGTCACTGTTAACAGTTAGCACTGTTGAGTACAGTAGTGCAAGTAACTCTAATTATACAAATTGTAATTAAATGCTAACTGTACATATAGACATGTATCAAATGTTAAGACTCTCGTGTTGTCTATTTGATTATGACGTTAATAAGTGAATTTGGTTCGATTTAAGTGTTGGATAACATGATCGGCATTAATTATGTCTTCAAGGCACTATAATTATCGTGCTTCCTTAAAAATAATGACCCCCTAACTAATAATGTTAAGTTGTGAAACATAATTATGCTATACAAAGTTCGTATGTCACATCTCAACCTATCATGTGTATGTAAGTTATTATATGCATACAATTCAATAGTTTTTTTATTTATTGTAAACTACTTTTCATCACGATGAATTATTGCAACGTTGGAAGAGGACGTAGTCTTATATTAATGCGGACTTCTGTAAATTTCTCTTATTCTTATATCTCTATTTTTTTTCTGCGATTTTATGGTATAATTAGAGTTTTTAGTTCTCTACAAATTGGGTGCCAACGAAAATCTAGCGGTCCAAAGATAATTCAAATACGGACCTCTCAAGATTTTTCAACCGTTCCACTAGACATTTGATTTGACTTGGATTGAAGATCAATAATGACAAATTAATTCTCTTACCAATTATTGCGAATAATTAAGAGATTGCAATGGCTACGACTCCAATAAGTTTGGCTATCTTCGGTGAAATCAATTAAATAGGGAGTAGATGGATGTCAAGATTAAATGCCATTTACACCACTCCAATGCCCATTGCCATGCTACGTTCTGTTGCTTTCCTTGTTCAATTCCTAAAAACCAATTATTATTATTATTATTATTTTTTTTTTGAAGTCTGTTGGGGATGGCTTTAAAAATAAGAATATACTATAATGATTTCTATCTAACCTATATATAATAATAATAAATAAAAAAAAGGTAATGCATTACAACTGTTCATCCCGCCACATGTTGACATCTCCTTGCATTGTTCTCCATTTGTATATATATTTGTCTAAAAATGACGCCATTTTGCTTGTGTTAAAAATCACATCATTTTGAATCAGAACTACGCCATCTCGTGACTACCAAGACCACATTAGGGTTTATTGACGATAGAAATCGAATCAACAAATTCCTCTCATCTAGCCGAACTTTCCGCATTTTAAACTCACTAGTTTGATACTCAAACTAGAGTAAGATCATAAATGACTATTGGGGAGTGAGATAATTGAATTTGCATGCTTCTATTCTCTTATGTGGGAGTATTTTTAGATTTTCATCGGAGAAGTAAATGACAGATGGCAGCTCCTTATTAGCTAACTTATAACTAATTTTGTCAAGGGTATCACATTTTATCTATTGGCTTTGGGATCATTCTTTAAATATTTGACCACGTGTACCTCTATAACAGTTTTCAACCTGGATGTGGGAATAACTCGCTTATGATTTGTGAGCCCTTTGTATTCTTCTCCTTTCGCTTTATGGCTTGCTAGGTATGAGCTCACAGAATTGATTTTTTTATTCAACAAATAGTTCCTGAAATCCAATTTTATTATTTATATTAAATCTAGGACTTGTTATAAATTTATAAGTATGCGAGCTCAGCATTGTTTGCATATATTTTATTTTTGTTTGTTGTGGCTAATGTAGGTTGTATTGAAGGGACATGCTATGATTGTAGCAGTCTATAGGGCTTTTTGCGCATTTCAAGTTTAGTGGCATGTACACATTTAATGCGCATGTCAGTTTTGCGCAATCATATTTGTTCCTTTATGAATTCTTAGCGAGACGTCCTTTAGTATTAGATTGCCACGATTGCTTGGGTACTTTGGATGGTTGGGATTTGTTTAAGTACTTAATCCGGCAGTTTACGTTCCCTTTTAGAATTTGTAAATATGTTCTTCCTTTTCCGTGGTTTTCTTTCTTGCTTCTTCTGCAATACTTCTTTGCTTATTTATACCTAACACCCTTTCTTTAGCGATTCTATCTCTCGTTTTGAAAGATTCTTTGCGTTTCCCTTTATTTTATTTTATTTGTGATTCTTTTGTCAAAATGTCTTCCTAGAGTGACTTCCACAATATATCATCTAATTCAAAAACAAAAAGCTATACATTTAGGGATACCTCCCTTGATATGTTCTCTTCGTCCGAGGGATACCATTGTGTTGGGGTGTTAACTCCTCTGTAACAAATCCATCTAGTTCTTGGACTATCCCAAAACATTTTAAATTGGGGCGTAGTTTCCAACATAGGGTTGATGAGGTAGCGAGCCTTCGGATAATTCAGATGACCATAATGCTAGTAATAGGGAGGTTTTGAGGCTTCAGAGATATTCACGACTATTTTGGTGCCCCTGATAACGTAGAATTGATTTTCTCGGGTAATTCCAAACTGTGGATTGTGCCCTGCATAGCTATTCACAAATATTCGAAGGACATGTGGCTTAGAGTACCCTTTCATCATTTTTCCGTAATGTTATTTCTTCTTCCAATATCGCCCATACCCAACTTACTTCAAATGGGTGGGCCCATATGGTCGAATAAATTTTGCTATAAACTTATACGGGTTTGGGAGTAGAGCTTTCGCCCAACATTTTTCAATCTATTTACCATCCTGTGAAGACAAAAAATAAAGCGAATCCATAAAAAGGGTACTAATATCTTTCCCCTCGCTCTCCTAAGACATGCCCAAAGCTTGTCATTACTCCCAATAAAGTGCATAATTGGAAAGAAAATTTCTTCTTTGTTCGCGGTAATTAGAGGCTTCAACCTAATGATACCTATCCTTCTATAGTTATGTCCCAGTTTTACGGCGAATATAGTAAGTATTCTTTCTTCGCTTATTTTCTGACTTAAAAATTGTCTTATTTGATTATGTTGGTTCATATAAGCAATCGGCTCTCCTTCAATTAATGATAAGTCATGCAAACCTCTTAAAATTATTTTGGGGTCATGCACTAATTGATGCATGCTACACATCAAACCACGTCCCATCTAAATCGATCGACAAAACTCCATACTAATTATGTAAAGGTAAAAGGCCCAACTGTGTCATATAAAAGTTTGGAGTTGTAACGTTTATGTGAAACGCTCTGAGTCGAATAAGCTAGGGTATAAGTCTGATAAATGCATATTTGTAGAATATCCAAAAGATATAGTTGTATATCAATTATATAATCTCATTGAGAAGAAAGTATTCATCTCAAGACGTACCGTCTTCCTAAAGAAAGAGTCATTCTAGGAAAGGGCAGCGGAAGCAAATTAAAACTCGAAGAGGTTTAAGATTCCACAAATATAGTTGACTAAGTAGATAAACCTGAGTCTGATCACATACTTGTTGAGGGACAAACTCTTGATCACAAATTAGAAACTCCTAAGGACACTTCGACTCAATGTAAGTCTACGTAGGATCATTCGTGTAACACCCCAAAATCTAGACCCCGAAGGTACTCAAATGATTCCTTTATCCATAATAAAAGTTGATTGACTCATATTGTAATACGAAATTTAAAGAATTATGCGAAATAAAATAAGCTATTTTATCGTCTCATAAAATTTCAATTAATTCAATCCACTACAAAAATAAAATCCAGTATTTATTTTCAACATCAATTTGAAAATAAAATTTTGATTTGCAAAATAAATTTCTAATTAAATACTGAATATTGAAAGAAAAATTAAAATTCTTGATCCAGCGACACTGAATTTGTCAGAAGTCTAAATGTCCAACTCCGATCAATCGAATATCTATAAAATAATTTAGAAAATGGAATGAACAAATGAATACACTCAATACATATTTCATGCCAGAATTTTTTGACAATTTAATATAAAGAGCAAGTAAATTATGCACATAATATAATTTTCTAGTGGGAAAGAAACTGGATAGTTTGATTCTCAATCAGGTCATAACCATTCTCAAGCTCTACTTGGGGTCTGTAGCCCTATGGCTAGTTTTAGGGTAGATCTACATAATACTGATGAGTGTGTTTCACTTATGGGTTTTATACTACTTAATCTTAATGTTTCGTTTTCTTCTAGGATCTTTTAGAACATTTTGATATGTATTTTTGTATGTCTTATAGGTTAGGTTAATTGGTGTGAATGATGTAAAACTTGGAGAAAATAATGATGTTGGTGTGAATTAAAGAGAAGTTGATGTTGATAAGGTGAAACTTGATTATTGGAAGCCAAGTTGAAAGAAAGAAGTGAATAACGACAAAAAATTGTGAAATCCAAAATTTTAGGGCTCGATTACAACTTTTCAATAGTTGATTCGGACTACAATACAATGATTGAAAATTACTAAGAGTCAATCGGATGCAAGGAGTGAAATATGATCAAAATATTTTCACGAATCTATTTTCAACCGCACATGTTCCAATTTTTTTGCCAGGGATTGAGACCCATTTTGATACAGTAAACGTTTGAATTGGATAAAGATATCTGAAATAAAGTTGTATTTGTTTGAATTATCTTTTCAACTCACTTTGAATCGTCTCAATTGAATAACAAGAAAGAACGTTATGATAAAAATACTGAATGACGTGCCGTGTTGAAAATCTTCCAGAAAGCGGGTGCTCAGGTGAAAAACAAAAAGGCAAAGTGGAGCCTTGGCGCCACCCCATAGCGCCCAGGCACCACCACCAAATAAAATCGCGATGCCCAGGTGCTATCTACGACAAGTAGGGTTTTGAGACTTTTATCCATTTTAAAAAGCTCAATTCCACTCCAAGTCATCCAATGACTTCAAGATGCATAAATACCAATTTAGGGGCCACTTTTAAAAGAGAATTCATGAGGGCAAGAAGCAAGGAATTAAGCAAGATCAACAACGCGAAAAGATTGAATCCCTACAAAAAAAAATTTCTCCTTCCTCCTCTATGTTGTTCTATATGAATTGGATAGTTTCTACGTCTTCCATTATGAGCTAATACCTTATCTAGGGTTTGATGTAACCAAAACTTAAGGTTATGTTTTGATTTTAATTAATTATTTCTTTGAAATTTTTCATTCCGTTTATTTGTGTAACATTTTCCATATTTTCAATTAATTGCCCATTAATTGAATGAATTGATTGTTTGTTTAAGTTTCGGCACTTGAGAGAGGGAATCTTAGACTTGATCATAGAATAAACCACCTAAAAAATTATAGGTTTTGAGAGAAAGTATAATTTATTTGAAGTTGTTCCACATAAGAACCAGGAATTTGATAATTCTTATATTTTAATTCGGAATAGAGTTATTGAAATTGGATTTTACGAATAGTTTTCACTCGGCACTCGAGAGAGACAGTATAATTAAATTAGGATTTTTGCTTATAAACTTGAGAAAATTGTTTAGAAATAACTAGATAATTGAAAATCATACCGTTCGGTAAAATCACAACCCTATGCTTTCTCATATTGATTAATTCTTCTAAACTGCATTCATCGTTGAATTCGTCGCAATATTCACATTAGATTTAGTATAAAACCATTGATTACAAATTTAAATTTTCTAGATAAAATAGAGGCTAGTTCATTATAGTGCTTATTAAAAATTTGATTATCAATCCTTGTAGGTTCGACATCATATTCCGTCATTATATTATAAACTTGACATTGTACACTTATGGTATATTTACGTGATACAGAACACATAACAAATACCCCATGGTATTACCTACAAGATCCTCATTTCTATTACTTTGGATCACATAATAGTACATAAATTACTTAACTTAAAACATCAAAAGTGAAAACACAAAATCACTTGACACATGAAGAAATCCATACCTTGTTCATTAAATTGTATGTATATTTGAGCTGCTTAAAACTGAAAAATCCTTGATAACGGATCACGAACACGTCGAAAAGCTTTTATTCTCTTTTTCTTTTTCTCTTCCTTATTTCTCCTTTTCTCTCCCTCGCAATTTCTCTCTCTCTCATTCTTTTGACTTCTACCTCTCACGGTTCCTTTACTCTCTTTCTCTGTGAATTTGTGAAATGGCGTGCATCATCTGCATTATTAAATAGTTGTTATATAAGATTGGGACTAATTACCTACTTAGAATTCTAATAAGACTCTTAATTCAAATTTAAATTGAACTTTCAACAACTACCTTATCATGCAATTCGAATTTAAGAAAAACCCTACTACTCATATATCCAACAATCCGATTAATAAATTTAATATATATCCAAAATAATAATTAAAACCTAATTTTGTATAAAACTCATATTTTCAATTATTAGGACTATCTAGGGGTGTTAACGAGCCGAAACTCAAAGTTCGGCCTTGTCTCGAGGAAAAATAGTTCTGCCTTTTTTTTTTGCCCGAACCGAACCGAGCCAAGCAAAAGCTCAGCCAAAAAACGAAAGTTCGACCCGAGCCTCGAGCTTTTGGCTCGGGCCTTAGCAGGCCGAGCCGGGCTTGAGCCTCTTTTTTTTTTTCTTTCGTGACAATCTATTTTTTTAACGAATTTAAAATTTGTGCAATTTATAAAAATTAAATAATGTTACAACGCTCCTCCTTTTTTCGAGTTTGGGACCAACTACAAAGGCAGAATTAAAAATTGTACACGAATAAAATATTTCGTTTACAATTTTCTTTAAACAAAAAAATTTAAAAATTATGTATTTTTTTGAAACTAATCAATTTAAAAACTTACAATAGCTTATCATTGGATCTGCTGCAACTTTTCGACCATTATACTGTCGACTTGTTCTTGAATACATAGTTTTGCACATTCTTAATCCTTCATGCATATTAAAGTTTCCAATATATCTTCTTTTAGTCTTAGTCGTTCGTCTGATAAAACTCGACCACCTAAACTAAATGCAGCCTAGGATGCTACCGTAGATATCGGAGGTGTTAGTAGATCGCGAGCAATTTTCGATACATTTGGATATTGCCTTTCATTACACCTCCACCATGATAAAATGTTAAATTCCAAGCCTCCGATGCTACCATAGACATCGGAGGTATTAGTAGATCGTGAGTAATTTTTGATACAATTGGATATTACCTTTCGTTACACCTCCGCCATGATAAAAGATTAAATTCATCTAATTTTTTTGGATTGTAACATACTACGAACATCCACGCACATATACTTACCTAACTCAGAGGAAATTTCGAGATTTGTACAACTGACATCTATTACTTTAGATATTGATGAATTATAACTAAATGAGGGAACACTGATATTGGTGTCTAAGTAATTCCATAAATCATTTGAATTTGTTGAAATATTTCTTGAAAAAGAACTTTGAGAAGTAGAACTACATTGGCCTCCTTTTTCAGCATAATATTTATAAATTTCATATAACATATTTTCTATATGCACATGTGATAATTCTACATTCATGAAATTTGAAATTCTCTTTATAATAACTTTTGTGCCAGTTAAATTAAGTCGATGGTCCATCCTCGAAATTAATAGAAATAAAGAGGGCAAATATTCCCAATATATACGAAATTTTAACACCATAGAATAAGCAACAACAACAAAAATTGGCAAATTCCTATATTTATGAATTGTCGAAAAAGTATTGTAAAACAAAATGAAGATGTAGGATAATAAATACGGCTACATTCCTTTGTAGTATCGAAAGAAGA
Organism: Fraxinus anomala; assembly: GCA_903798345.1. NCBI lineage: Eukaryota > Viridiplantae > Streptophyta > Magnoliopsida > Lamiales > Oleaceae > Fraxinus > Fraxinus anomala. The sequence continues at coordinate 13,600 of CAIGRN010039146.1, forward strand.
TTTTAACAATTTCGTCACACAAAATGCAAGAGACTATTCCCAATCTTCCAAATTATGTTTAGGTCCATATGTATGTCTACCATTATAATATATTGTAATAACTTTATCATAATTTTCACACGACTGTAACATAAAATATGTAGAGTTATATCTATGTGTTACATCAATAACAAATTATTTCTCTTGTAAGCTATACTCTGCGCACAAACTGTTAAATGCTTGCTTTCTTGGTGGTGATACAGTAATAAAATTTATTGCTTGTCTAGTTTTATCTAAAGATAATCTTATATATTCCAATCCATCTTTTACAATCAAATTGATAATGTGGCATACACAACATTGACAGAAAAATAAATTTTCAAATATATGGTTCAAATTATTAATAAAATTTTCGATAACAACTTTGTTCGCAATAGCATTATCAAAAGTAAAATTTCGAACTATTTCTTGTATAATATCTTTTAAAACTATTTATATGTTAGTGGCATTATGAGAATATTCTACACATTTGAATGCAATAATCATTTTATGCATAATCCATATGTGATCAATGTAATGAGTTGTAGCAGCAATATAACATTTTTTAGTAACACTGATCCATAAATCAGATGTAAACGATATAAAACTATTAAAAGTTTTTAGACTTTCAATAACAGTTTGTTTTCTTTTGTTATATATTTTNATGAGTTGTAGCAGCAATATAACATTTTTTAGTAACACTGATCCATAAATCAGATGTAAACGATATAAAACTATTAAAAGTTTTTAGACTTTCAATAACAGTTTGTTTTCTTTTGTTATATATTTTTATATTATCTAAACGAAGAGTATTTCTACAATAAGGAGTATATCTGAGTTAAAAATAATTCTACACAAGCCTAGTAAAGTGTATTGACTTTATCATTGTAACCTGCATCTTTGCTATAGCCACATATGCAGTCATTCCTTCATGAAATATTTCATGTGAATATACAAAATTGGAAAGAGTAGAACCAAAATCGCTAAATACTAGTTCGGTCTATTTCAAGTCAAGACCGACTGTTTCGCTTTGCAACTTCTTAGTATGTGCCTATTTAATTGCGTTGTTCTTGAAACGGGCTTCCAACTAAAATTTTTGCCACAGTAATTGCAATATGCTTTCCAAATATTAACTACATTTTGAATCCCAACTTTTTTACGTGGATTCTTTTCTTGACCTTTTAATCTCAAGTACTTCTTCGTCTTCGATATCCTCCAAATCAATTGGAACATTTTGAGATGCATCGTAGCCGGTTGGAGTACTCGAACTACCCTTAAACTGATTAATCTCATCACTAGTAAAATTCATCTATATCTATTATAGCAAAGAATATTAAATATTAGAGTAAGAGAAACTAAATATTATAGTAAAGAAATTAGAGATTGAAATTGAAACTAGAACATTGCAAAATTTTATGAAAATCAACTAAAGTTGAGATTAGAGTAAAGAAATTGGAGACTATAATACTGAATATTAGAGTAAAGAAATTGGAGATTGATGAAGTAAATTGATATGAAGTGGTAAATTTTTTTTGCATATTTATAGGAAAAAAAAAGTATCAATTTCAACTACATTTGAATTTCAAATTCAAATTTTAAAAAAATGGCGAATTTACGGTATCTGCCTTATCAAAGGCACACAAAGTTAGACTGCCTTCGACAAAGCATAGAAAGCTATTTATACTATTTTTTTAATTTATTTTTTTTCAATTTTTTAATAAAGCTCGGCTCGTCGGGCCGAAAATGATCTGTGATACAGGCTGGCTCGGGTTCGAGCCAATACCCCAAAATGGGGCATAGCCCGAGCCACGAGTCAAGGCTTTTCCCGGGCTGAGCTACAGGCCACCTGAGCGAGCAAGCCATTTTGACATCCCTAAGATTATCATTACAAGGTCCTTAGAAAACGGTAAAGTTTCTAACTTAACCAAAATTTCTAAAAACTTGCATTTGTGCCTCATAATATATTGTAGTATATTTAGGGTATTACAATTTGACGTGCTAGAATATACGAATTCAAGATTACTGATCAGACATTACTAATCGATAATGATGAACTTACTAATTACGATAGGTAAAGTCGATTGTTGTTTCAAAGAGATAGCAGGAAGTTGTGAAATTCGAGATGAACTCAATGTATGTAAACAAGGTTTAGACCTTGGTCGACTCATTTGATGGGATAAAACCCATAGACTATAAAAGAGTTTTCAAGAAAGAGGTCGACGTAGATGGAAACATCTATACATACAAAGCAAGGCTAGTAACAAAAGATTATAAACAAAGATAATGAGTTGACTTTGATGAAACATTTTCACTTGTAGCCATGCTTAAGTCCATTCGGACATTTGAACGTTATCAACGCATGGTACTATATGAGATATTGCAAATGAATACCAAAACTGCATTTATTAATGAGAATTTGCAAAAGAAAGTGTACATGACACAACCTTAAGGTTTTAAATCCAAAGATGTTAACAAATTATGCAAGCTTGACCGATCTATATATGAATTGAAGCAAACATCTAGGAGTTAGAATCTTCTCTTTGATGAGGTAATCAAATAGTTCGATGTTATCAAAAACGAAAACGAACCGTGTGTTTATAAGAGGACAAGTGAGAGTGCTATAGCATTTTTAATATTATATGTAAATAATTTATTATTAATATTGGAAAACGATATCCATATACTTCAATCGGTGAAATTCTGGTTGATATTTTTTCTATGAAAGATATGGAACAAGCAAGTTGATCTATAGAGATATATTTGAAAGATTGCTTGACATATCTTAATCTACATAGATATAATTTTAAGAAAATTTTATATGGAGAAAATAAATTGAGAGTTCATGAATACTCTGATGCTAACTTCCAGTCAAATTAGAAGATAACAAATCTCAATCTGAATACATGTTTACTCTTAATAATAGAGCGATTAGTTGGAAAGCTTCCAACCAATGAACAACCCCTAATTCAATAACACAAGCCATATATTGCTGCTTTAGAAGCATCAAGGGTTTTGGTCTGGATCAAAAATTTCATCAATGAACTTAGAGTGGTTTCTAATATTGCTTATCTCGTACCTCTGTATTGTGAGAACAAGAGCCACCGTGCAAACGAATGAATTAATCTTTAATTAATTATTTAAACATATGTTAAGGCGATGTTATCATCTCATAAGAAAGAACGAGTTTCCACCAGTGATAAAATTGCAGATCCATTGACAAAGTCATTATCGTCATGTACACTTTTATGGTATTAGATACATAAGTGATTAAATCTAGTGCAACTGAGAGTTTGTAAGTGTTATACCCTAAATTCAATCGATTTTGGATGTAAACACTTTTAATATGATAAATGCATTTTTGCCGATCTATTATTTAATTGAATTACTACTGATAAATTAAATTAATAGAGTTCGTAAATTCAAGTCTTAGTAAATTATTAATCACAATAAAATTTGATTGTGTGAAACAAATTACATATGAACGAATTTTAAATTATTTGTGGTCGTAAGTAATAATGAGATACGAATTCGTGATTATGAATAGACCAACATGTGTGGCATTTCTTATTTATGAACTGAATAGCTGACCTTGACAAAAATGAAGTGACATTTAAATGGATAAGTGGATATTTTGTTAAGAAAACAAAACATTGAAGACCAACCGATAGATTCCATATGGGTAACTATCTGAGCGTCAGTGGTTATTCTCTAACGTTCTATAGTGAAATTGGTCATTTTACTTGAAGTGATCATAGTGTCTTATATGAGAATGGTCATACTTTAGTGGTGCCAAATGTTGCTCTATCAAGATAGCTAATACGGCATCGTTCAAGTATGTTAAAAATCATACGAAAGTTGTGAATTATCAATAGATGATTTATCTCTCTTAGATGGTAAGAGATTATGATCTCATTTCATTCGATTAAGTTGATAACAAAATCTTTAGCTAATCTAAGTATGTAAGTCGAAAAGAGTTTCGACTATTATTGACTTAAGAATGGAATGAAAGATATGATCGATAATCGAGATTAACACACTTTCTTATCTCATAACCGATAGGATTATATTGATGAAGAGATTATAGTTTGTGGTAAATAACAAGTTTAGTTTTGTCACACCACATGACATTTCGCTTTACATGTAGTGCCATGACACATTGCTAGACGTAAATTTAGAACGATAAATGTGAATAAATTAATTTAAGTAAATTAATGAAAAATTAAAAGAGAGTTTTAATTTATCTTATTTTGGTAAAATTAAAATAATAATTCACGTCATTCGATATCGTGATCGGATCCTACTGTGTCACTCACAAAAGAGAGAACTAGAAAATTGATATTATGAATTAATTGGACATTTGTATAATTAATTAATTAGATTATTTATTAATGGAATTAAGTTAATTGATTGAATTTATGAATTTATGGGTCAAGTGTAATTAAATATTTGGTCGATTTACGTTTAATAGGTGGGTGAGCCCACTTAAACTTTTATTAATAAGCAATTAGGATTTGAAAAATCAATAACATACCTCACGTACAATAACATGATTTTTCTAGCATAGGAAAGAGAAATTATAATCTCACATTCTTGTTCTTCAGCTTTGATTTTCATTAGAGACTGAAAATTGAACAACTACGATGTGGAAATATTGTGATTCACAAAAGCGTGCAAAGATCGTGATTTTTTGTGAAGCGGGATTAGCAATAGAGTTCGTAGAATTTGTTAAATGTACAATTCTAATCACAGTTTGTATCTAAACATGAAGACAATCTTTTATGAAAATTTTAATTCCATTATGCATGTATAAGTAAATTTCTAACACTTTTATGATTTTGAAATTTTGTTTTGGGGGTCAATTATGGACATCAATTAAGGGTCAATGGTGCCTTTCGACTTAGCCCTCGTTTGATTTGATTAAAAATTAAATTTTAATAATTGTTATTAAAAATATATGAAATGTGTAATTTAAAAGTTGATAAAAATGTGATAAAATGTGTGATTTAAAATATATTTGAGAAAAGACAAGTATTAAAAAAATTAAGGGGCAGACATCTGCTTAATGGTGGATCACATCTTTACTAGATTGATCCACGTGTCTCAGTGTGCACCATTGATCTTAATACTTGAAGTGGCTTATCCTGTACACATAAGCAGCATACACACCATTCTTTGTGAGGTACGCCATTCTCTCCATCTGTTTGTTTCTTTCTTAGAATTTTTTTTTTTTGGTCATCTTTCTTTTCTTTTCTTTTAGGGTTTCTATATTGAATTGTTCATTAAGGGTGTGTTTGAGCCATATTATTTTGGAATAATGTATTTTAGAATAACAGATTGATGGATAGTGTGAGTAGCAAAAGAAGGAAAAGTTATTGATGTGATGGAAAATATTATTTTATTGAATAATGTGTGATTGAAAATGAATAAAAAATGAGAATTTTAATGTGATTCAAACAGTGGCTAAGTTGTACTTTAGAAGACAATCAATCTTTGAATGATTAACTGTGTTTAGGGAGAATAGATTCTTGTTGACATTTGATGAACAATAGTTTCGGTATGAACTAGTGTTATTGAGAGTTTTTGCGTTCGATTTGTATCAGTTTTTTTATACTATGTCTATCTCTTTATTAATGTCTGAACTTCGAAATTGACATACTGTATTAATTAATTATGGGTAATTAGCACATAATATTTTCACCATTCACTGTTATTGTGAAAAAATCATTACCTTTGTTTTTTGTATTTTCACCATTATTTCTATATTTCATTGTGTAAAAGGTTATTTTCACATATTTTCTCAATTAAAAATTGAAAAATGACAAATAGACCTTTCTTTATAAATAAAACAAAACGAAAAAAAAAAAAACTAAATACAAACATAGTCCCAATTTTTTTTAAAAAAAAAAAAACGCAAATGAGTTTTAAATAAATTATTAAAAGGGTAATTAGTATATAATATCCCTACTTTTCACTATTATTGTGAAAACTTTAATACATTTTCTTTTTTTAGCATGTTCACCCTTAATTACACCTTTAATTGCGCAAATCGTCATTTTCATCCAATTTCTCAAATAAAGAACAGTGAAATGATGAATATACTCTCCTATTTAAATTAGAAAAATAAAATTAAAGAAAATTAATGTTTTTAATTTTTGATTCTTTAATAATTTATTTGGAACTCGTTTGTATTTTTTAATTTTTTAAAATTTTTTAATAAATTTAATTGGGACTCGTTTACAATTTTTTTTTTAAAAAAATAATTTTTAATTTTTTAATAATTTATTTGGGGCTCGTTTGCACTTTATTAAAAAATTGGAGATTATATTAATCATTTTAATAGTTTTTTATTGAGAAATTAGATGAAAATTGATAGAAATAATGGTTTGCGCAATCAAGTATGTAATTAAATGTGAAAATTTCAAAAAATAAAAGGTATTGACGTTTTCACGATAATAGTGAAAGGTAAGTACATCCCTGCTAAGCATAACAATAATCTGATTAAGCACTAAACTTTGCACAAGGTTTTCATTTGGTCACTGAATTTAAAGAAAAAAAAAACGGCTAATCACTAGACTATGTAACCCCATTCATCACTCAGTTAATGGCCGTTGAAAAAGTGACGAAATTAATGACATGACAAATAGAGTAGCATATGTGGCACAATATTGCAATTAGTGGATGACAAATCATGAAATTATTGATGACGTGGAGGGGTTAATATAA